>VZQC01008144.1:1006026-1019771 GCA_009823505.1 Rhizomys pruinosus
AAGCTTGTGGCATCCGCTGTGAGTTATTCCTCCAAGGAGAGAGCTAATAGCCAAATAGATTTGGGATATATATAGACACTTGGCTGCCACTGTTGCACAGTATCTCCAGGCTGTTGAAGTGTAGCTGATATTGACGGAGGAGTCTTGCTTGTCTCAGGGTAAACAAATTTAGACCATCTCCCCTATACCTGCCTCCACACCTACACTGCTCAGGGCTACGTAAACATTCTACCAAATGAGATGCACACTGTAGTTCATAGTCCCAAATATGGAGAGTGGCTTTGAGATGGATTTCCTGTTGAGTTTAGGTAGAATAACCAACCTATTTTTTAGATTTTTAAAAATTTTATTTATTTTTTATGTGTATGAATGTACTGATTTCATGTGTGTCTGTGTACCCATGTCGTGCAATGCAAGTCAGAAGAGGGTGTTGGATTCACCTGGAGAGTTAAAGAAGGTTCTCAGCCACCATGTGAGTGCTGGGGATCGAACCCAGGTCCTCTGCAAGAGCAGTTGGTGCTTTTAACCACTAGGCCATCTCTCCTGCTCCAAATAACCAACCTTTTAAAAATCAATCAAAATGATATTTAGCTCAACCCATCCTGAATTATCACAAATCATGAATTATTTGAGTCTGAAGCAATGAGTAATAATCCTGCTGGGGTTTAATTGCATCAATCATTGACAAAAATCATCTGGTATCTATTATATTTGCATTATTATTTCATTATAAAGAAACACTCTTTGTAATTGAGTTTTCTGAAAAGAGGTTAAAATTATATCATAAAACACATAAATGGACTGAAAGGAAAAAAAACACACATGATCATCTCAATTTCTGAAGAAAAAGCCTTTGACAAGATCCAGCATCCCTTCATGTTTAAAGGCCTAGAGGGAATCAAACTGAAGGGAACATTCCTAAACATGATCAAAGCCATATATAGCAAATTCACTGCCAACATCATCCTGAATGGAGAAAAATTGGAACCATTTCCCTTAAAGGTGGGAACACAGCAAAGCTGCCCCTTATCACCACTCCTCTTTGACACAGTGCTTGAAACAACACAGTGCTTGCTAGCGCAATAGGATAAGAGAAGGAAATTAAAGGAGTACTAATCAGAAAAGAAGAAGATAAGCAATCCCCTTTTGCAGATGATATGATAGTTTACATAAGGGATGCTAAAAACTCCACCAGAAAACTTCTAGAACTCATTAAGAGTTTCAGTAAAGTGGCGGGATACAAAATTAACCCAGAAAAATCAGTAGCCTTTCTTTACACCAACAATAAACAAGTGGAGAAGGAATATAAGAAGACCTTCCTACTCACAATAGCTTAAAAAATATAAAATACCTAGGAACAAGCCTAACCAAAGATACCAAAGATCTCCACAACAAAAATTTAACCCCCCGAAGAAGGAGATTGAAAATCACATCAAAAGATTGAAAGAACTCCCATGCTCATGGATTGGAAAAATTAATATAGCAAAAATATCCATTTTACCCAAATTGATACACAGATTCAACACGATCCCAAGCAAAATCCCCATGAGCTTCTTCACAGACTTGGAAAAAAATCCTTAAATTCATATGGAAAAACAAAAGACCCCAAATAGCTAAAGCAACACTGAGCAAAAAATGCAATACAGGGGGGATTGCTCTATCAGACTTCAAGCTATATTACAGGCCCATAGTCATAAAGACAGCCTGATACTGGCACAAAAACAGACCTGTTGACCAATGGAACAAAATTGAAGATCCAAACTTGAGGTCATACAATTTCAGCCACTTCAGATTTGACAAAAGGGCAAAAAAAAAAATAAATAAATAAAATAAAATAAATAAAAAAACCTCTATAGAGGAAGGATAGCATCTTCAGCAAATGGTGCTGGCAAAACTGGATCACCATTTGTAGAAGACCAAAATTAAACCCCTACCTCTCACCCTGTACAAAAGTCAACTCCAGATGCATCAAAGTCCTCAACGTGAAACTCAAAACTCTGAAGGTCATAGAAGAAATAGTTGGTAGCAACCTACAAGACATCGGCCTGGGAAAACACTTTCTAAATCAAACAACAGCTGCGCAGGAAATAGGGTCCTGGCAGAACTAGATCACCATTTGTTGAAGAACAAAATTAAACCCCTATCTCTCACCCTGTACAAAAATCAACTCCCAGTGTATCAAAGTCCTCAACGTGAAACTCAAAACTCTGAAGGTCATAGAAGAAATAGTTGGTAGCAACCTACAAGACATCGGCCTGGGAAAACACTTTCTAAATCAAACAACAGCTGCGCAGGAAATAGGGTCCTGGCAGAACTAGATCACCATTTGTTGAAGAACAAAATTAAACCCCTATCTCTCACCCTGTACAAAAATGAATTCCAAGTGTAACTCCAAGCAGATCAAAGATCTCAACATGAAACCCGAAAAGCTGAAAGTGATAGAAGAAAATGTTTGCAACAACCTACAAGACATAGGCATAGGAAAAGACTTTCTAGCCAGGCGTGGTGGCACACACCTTTAATCCTAGCACTCAGGAAGCAGAGGCAGGTGGATCTTTGTGAGTTCAAGGCCAGTCTGGTCTACAGAGTGAGTTACAGGACAACTGGGGCTACAGGGGGACTCTGTCTCAAAAAGACATAGGCATAGGAAAAGACTATAAGTCAGACAGCAGCTACACAGGAAATAAGGTCAACAGTCAACAAATGGGACCTCATCAAACTCAAAAGCTTCTGTACAGCTAAAGAAATAATCAGGAAGTGAAGAGAAAACCCACAGAGTGGGAGGAAAACTTCACCAATGATACATCTGGCAGAGCATTAATGTCCAGAATATATGGACTACTCAAAAAACAAAGAAGAAAACAAATGACCTACTCAAAAGATGGAGTAAAAAGCTGAACAGAGACTTCACCATTGAGGAATTAAAGATATCTGAGAAATATCTTAAAAAGTGTTCAACATCATTAATAATTAAGGAAATGCAAATTAAAATCACTCTCAGATATCATCTCACTCTGATAAGACTGGCTAAGATCAAGAACACAAAAGACACCAAATGCTGGAGAGGTTGTGGGGAAAGGGGAGCACTCATACACTGTTGGTGGGAATGTAAACTTGTACAATCATTATGGAAAGCAGTATGGAGAACATCTAAAAGACTCAAAATGAGCCTACCATCTGACCCAGTCATACCACTCCTGGGTATATACCTGAAAGATTCATCCTACCACATAGACACATGCATATCCATGTTTATTGCAGCTCTCTTCACAATAGTGAAGAGCTGGAACCAATCCAAATGCACCTCAGCAGATGAGTGGATGACAAAAATGTCATACATCTACATAATGGAGTACTATTCAGTGGTAAAAAAAAAAAAAAAAGATGAGATCATGAACTTTGCAGGTAAATGGATGGAAGTCAAAGCCATTATGCTAAGTGAAGTATCAGTCCCAGAAAAACAAATGGGAATGATTTCCCTCATTTGTGGATGCTAGCACCAAATCCCCAGATGAAAGACAAGTTGAACAACATTATTATTATATTTCTGTTTATCTGAAAGCAACCCTGTTGTTATATGTAAATCTCTTAACAGGCACTAGAATCGACCCACCACTTATTTTCAGGCTCTGTAATTACTATATATAGGTGGAAAGTATGTATTCATATTTTAGAGTAATATAAAATTAAAGGAGGAAAATGTGAATTCCTAAACATAAAAAAAGGCCGAGAGAAAGATGCAGGAGAATTATGGCAGAATGAATGATCTGGGAAGGGGTGGGGCAAAGGGAAAGGGGAATATGTATAAATTGAACTAAAAAATGATGCCTGAAATGCACAAAACATCAATAAAAGCATTATATTTAAAAAAAATGAAAAATTAATATATTAAAAAAGTAAAAATAAAATGGAATGACCAACATTATGACCTTTAGAATATGACAAAATATTTGTAAATAATTCCTTTTGAAAATATTTTTAATTATTCATTAAAAAATTATTCATATACACAATATGCATAGATAATGTCTACTCCTCATTCCTCCTGCCAATGATGGGAGTTGTGGGTGGAGATGAAGGTAGAAAATGGACAGAAGGAGTCTCCTGGGGAAGATTACGTAATTGGTTATTTTTCATTTTTCATGGCCTTCCTAGTTTTTTAGACTTTCATACATTAGTATTAACGTTATTTCATCTTTCCCAGTCCCCCCTCAACTGCCCCCACGCCCTTTTCTACTCCTAAATACTTGTTCTCTTCTTTGATTATTAATATTAAGTGTTCAAGCCTAAATTTATGAATAAAATTTATTTCAAAAATGAAAAAAATTAGTTTTCAAAAGTTCCTATTCTGAGACTTGTCATTTAAAATCAGGTACCATTCTAAATTATTATAAATCTACGGCATTTTAAGTCAATGTAAGTGATAAAAATATTTTAGGTGTCCTGTATTTTTTTTTTTTTTTTGGTCTTTTCGAGACAGGGTCTCCCTGTAGCACTAGCTGTCCTGGAACTCACTTTGTAGACCAGGCTGGCCTTGAACTCACAAAGATCCTCCTGCCTCTACCTCCCAAGTGCTAGGATTAAAGGCGTGCGCCTCCACGCCCGGCAGGTGTCCTGTATTTTTATCCACGTTTTAAGTGAAAACTCATGCAATTTTTAAGAGCTTTTATAAATAAATTTTTAGCTTGAGCTTCGTAATACCTTATCTCAAAATTAATAATAACGGTGGCTCCTGGGGAGGCAGATGCATTCTGAGGAGCTAAAACAAGGCTGGGGGAGGGGAGGAGGACTTAAGGGGCCCCAAGAGCTTTGGGAAGTGTTGGAGGTGGTTCCAGAGCACCTGGATCCTTCTTAACTGTAATTCAGCAGCACTACAGGCATTGCTGGAGACAGCAGGGATAACCCTGGTGTCAGCTGAGCCTCCCTCCCGCTGAAGCCAGGTCCAGACCTTGAAGACTGTCCCTGAGAGACCATAGGTCGACCACGGGTGGTAGGAGGTGGCTCTGTAAGAACATCCCACTGAGTGGGTGATTGGGGCTCGCCCCACTTTGGTATGGGGGACTCTGACTGCATAGCAGTGGAGGAGGTGTTGCAACGTTCCAGCCCACAAGACTGGGAGTGCATGGGGCACTCAGGGTGTGGGTTCAGAAGGACTGGGAGGTTCGGGCCTAATAGGGTGTTCGAGGCTTCCGCCATTGGGCGAGCTATTTACAGGTTGGAAAAAGGGTGCTGCTCTGTACAGTGTTAAAATAGAGGTCAGATTTTGGAGCATAAAATATCCACACTTGTATACCAGTTAAGAAGTCAACAAAAACACCTGAAGAACATAACCAAGTTCAGTCTTAGCTCAATGAAGAAACACCTAAGCTTCACATTAGAACCACACCCAACAAAAGCTAGCCAAATGCCTAAAGCTCAAAGAAAAAAATAACATAAAACCCTAATAACCCCTGACAAATACTAGTAACCCTATTAAAGAACCTTATAGTGAAGACTTCTTAGATATAACTCAGGATAAAGACCTTAAAAGAACTTCTTTATTCATTATAAATATGAATAAAGAAATTAAGGAGTTGAAGGAATTTACAGAGTACATAAAGAAGGCAAGGACTTAAAAGAAGATAGAGACAAACTAAAAGAGGACAATGATAAAATGCAGTACTAAATTACAAAAGATATAGAAAAATTGAGGAAAATTCAAGTTGAAATGAAAAAAGAAATGCAACAATCCAGAAAACTACTTGAATAGGATGGGAAAAACTCAATAACAGAATGGATGAAGTAGAAAATAGACCATCAAGATTAGAAGATAATATGGAAGAACTGGACATATCAAGTAAAGATTATGAAAAGTTTAGAAAAACACAAGAAGCAGGAACTCTGGGACACAATGCAAAGACCAAATTTGTGAATCATAGAGAAAGAAGAGGAAGAAAATTCACAGGATAGTGGTACTGCCCAGATTTTCAACAGAATTTTAAAAGAAAACTTTCCAACTTAAAGAGCTACCTATACTAATACAAGATGCATATAAAACACCAAGTAGATAGAGAAAGAAAAGAGATTCCCCATGCCATATTATAGTCAAGACAGTAGAGATTCAAAGTAAAGACAGCTACTGAGGGCGGCGAAAGAAAAAACAAGTTACTTATAAGGGAAAACCTATTAGAATTACAGCTGATTTTTTATTGCAAACAAAGAAAGCTAGAAGAGTTTGGCCTAAAGTATTTCCAGTTCTAAACGACTATAGATGTCAATGCAGAATACTATATTCAGCAAAAATGCCTATTATAATTAAAGGAGAGAGGAAAATGTTCCACAACATAAATAAGTTGAAAGAATTCTTGTCCAGAAAGTTATCCTTTCAGAGAATATTCAAAGCAATACAAAGAGTCGAGGGTAGGGATGACTGTAATCAACCAGCAGCAGAAAATAAATGATACTAATACTATGGAAATATAAACATAGGACAAGAATGCACCAGAAATCAAAATGGCTTGAACTAATATAACTCTCTCATCAATAACTCTAAATATCAGTGGACTGAATTCTCCAATCAAGAGACATAGACTGGTATAATAGATTAAGACCCTTTTTTGTTGTCTGTAAGAAACCCACCATGATGAAGAAGCTCATCGCAGTATCAAGGAACAATTAGATGATGTCATAATCCTTAATTTTACCCACACCAAATTCAGATGTGCCAACCTTTATAAACACAATTCTACAGGACTTTGAGCCATAGATTGACTCTAGCAGGGAACATTAATACCCTACTCTATCCATTAGATAAGTCAACTGGACAAAAAACAGACAGAGAAACATATCAATTCAGCAATACTATAGACCAAATAATGCAATCACAAAGATATACTGTAATTTCAGTGCACTACCGACCACATATTCCTTCTTCGTACTTATTGGTTATACCCCTTTGAAACCTGAGGCAAAGTTTTTGGTAACCTATTCACTGACAAATAAATGGCCATGTATACTATGAACGACAAACCACAATGGGGTTCTTGATCCTCAAGGATAGTCGTTAACTCAAAGTAATGATTATTTCTGCCCCTGGGAGCTACTCACTTCAGAGTTTACCTACGTTTTATATGTAAGACAATTCCCACCCCTGATTTGTACTGGAGTCTCAGTTACAGCTATTAGGTTAAACGGACACAAATCTTCTCTATGTATGTGTAACACACCTGACTACTAAGTAAAACAACTTTCGAGTGTACAGACAGGCTTTTTCCCAAACCCATGTAAAATATCTCTGAATATCTGGAGAGATTTGGTCATCTAGGACTTACCCCAAGACTTGCAAGGACATTTCAAAGTTTATACTTTATAGTGGTATTTTCAAAATAACTGTTACATATATATGTATGTATAATTATTGAATACATTGTAATTATAATAACTAGGGACAAATTTCTCAGGACATGCTATTTAGTCTCAAGGTATCAACTAATAGCCCCCCTGTATAAGATTAAAATGAATGGCTATCTCCAGAATAGAAAGTAGTAATATGATTAAGCTAATTAGTGATACAGAATTGTTCTTAAATTTCAACCCACCCCTGACTTGTACTGAAGTCCAGTCATAGCAATTAGATTAAACAGATACAAATGTTTTTTCATGTTTCACTGTATTATACAAGTGATAATTCCAACATTTCTTTTCTGTATAATGAAATAATTTAGTTCAGGAAAAGCTGGGTTCTACCTCCTTGAAACAGTGGTATGCAGTCCAGAAGGAGACAGTGTGATGGTGCATGGTAAACCTCATCAATGTGGTTCCTGTTTATAGGTATGTGATACGACTCCTCCCTTCTGGAAAACTATAAATCAGGATTTAGGGGTCTAGGCAACAAAAGAGGCTGCTCAGAGTACAGTGACAATTTACAAAAACAAAAGGGGAAGGAATACGCCGTCTCCTTCCAGGATGCAATTTTGCCTTACAGTCAAATAAAAAGCATTGGTGGATAAAGGCTTCAGTTCAGTTCTGGACTGACCAGCCAGGAGCTGTTGGCCATGGAGGCTTTAAAAGCCCCCAAAACAAAGGCTATTTGTCTATAACCTCGGGTGCACATAAGAAATGGACAGTAAGACCATATTGCTAAAGATATGGCATGATATGAGCATGAAAACAAAGCAAACGAACAAACAAAACGAAAACAACAACTTATGTTGAGATCCTGCACCGCAAATCAACAGCTGACCTATTATGTTTGGGCTTGCCAAGGAGGAATCTCTGAGCACCTCCTTAAGGAAAACATGATATCTTTTAGCAAAAATAAAATAAAATAAAATAAAATAAAATTCTCCAGTTCAGGTGATATGGGTATATATGTATGTATATATTTACATATATATATACATATATACAATATATATATACATATATATGCATAGTTATATATATAACTATGCATATATATGCATATATATATACATATATATGTATATATATATTGAAGCAATACAAGTTATAGAGAACAACAACAACAAAAGAACTGAAAAAAACTCTAGAAAGACTCAGAAAAATATGCAAGACATGTATGGTAAAGTGCAGGGACTCAGGTAGGGTAGGGGGCATGGAAAGGGAAGTGACTCTAAATTCGATTGAAAAATGATGTATCATTTATGGGAAAAGTTTAATGACAATAACAAAATAAATTAAAAAAATATTAGCCAAAATAAAAAAAATAAATTATATAAAAAAGAAAGCGCTATGCAAACTGGTAGAAAGAAAAGGTCTCTGAAGTTTCACAACAGACTTTTTTTGCTACACCTTTGCATGCCAAAGAAGATGTAGCACAATAGTGGCAGTCTGATAAATGTGTACCTGGAAAGAAAAATTTAAACAAAATCCCCATTTGATCTATGTAGCCCTGGTGCCTCCTAATGTCAGGGAACTCACCTACCATATTGGAAAGTTATTAGCATCCTTTGTCAAAGAGTTATAATGCCCCAACCAAGATATCTCCAAACATATGTGTCTGTACCCATAGAATAACTTGTTATAATTTTTACTATGTGTTGCTATTTGTCTTTTATTACTAGAATTAAAAGGAAACTGCTAGATGACTCACCAGTCCATCTTAAACAGAACATGAACAGTTTCAAGAATTTGACATGTCACCTCAGAAAGGGAAAAGAGGGAAAAAGAGGAGAGGGGAAAGAAGAAGAAAAACTGGATCTTCTACCTCTCATTCTCTCTCACGCTCCCCTCCAAAGCCCAGGGACTCCCTTGGAAGAGGTGTGCGCACCAGATTTTTAAGGGCCAAGGAGCTGGGATGAATTGTGAGATTACAGCAAAAGTGGACTGGATTTTATTTTTTGTGTAAGCAAACCTCTCCAATTGGGCTTGGGGACCCTGGGTTGTAGAGAAAAATTGACTAGGGCTAGTATGGACATTCCTTACATACACTTGTTGCCTAAGTGTACTTACTGCTTAAATAAATAAAAAAATAAAAATTTATACTAATTCTAATAGAAAAATAGGACATGTAAAATACTTAAACTAGACGAGGGTTCATCAAGAATACTCTTTATGCTAGAGTTCTTCTGTGGACCTCTTGTATCAGAATCATCTTGTTCTTATTTATCCGTCACCATACTATCTTCTCTGTCCGGCTCTCCCATTCCTCACCTATTTAACACTTTCTAGTCTAATGTTTCCTTTTGACCTCCATTAACACTATATTCTCCCATACCTTCCAGAAAGCACCCACACAAATGTATGGCTGTTTATTAGTTTCTTGACCTCTCTGAATTTTCAAATTGAAGCAAGCATATCTTAGATTTGAAAATTAGCATCAAACTTTGAAAGAAAACATGAGACAAAACATCGATCTTTCTGAGCCTGAGTTACTTCACTGAGGATAATTATTTCCAGTTCCAGACACTTACCTGAGGTTTTCATAATTTTTTTTTTTATTTACTAGTTTTATTTTATGTCTCTGAATGTACTGCCTGCATGCACATAAGTGGTCCCATGTCATGCAATACCCGCAGAGGTCAGAAGAGGGCATCAAATCCCCCTGGAACCAGAGTTATAGATGGTTGTTAGTCACATTGTAGGGGCTGGGAATTGAACCCAGGTCCAGTTAAGTGCTCTTAACAACTGACCCATCTCTTCAGCCCATAACATAGTGTGTGTGTGTGTGTGTGTGTGTGTGTGTGTGTGTGTGTGAATTTTTTTTTTTGAGACAGGGTCTCCCTTTAGTCCCAGCTGGCCTGGAGCTCACTCTGTAGGCCAGGCTGGCCTTGAACTCACAGAGATCTGCCTGCCTCTGCCTCCCGAGTGCTGGGATTAAGCATTGTGTTTTTTTTAAAGAGCTTAATTATATTCCATTGTGTTTGTCCCACACCTTCATTGTCCTTTCATCAGTTGATGAATATCTAGTCCCCCCACCCCAATTTATGGCTATTATGAAAGGGACAGGAATGACATAAAGGAACAGGTATTTTTGTAGTACAGAGTCTTTTGGATATATGTTCAAGAATTGTGAATGTCTGCACTGATTTTCATAGTGACTGCACCAGTTTGTACTCCTGCCAGCAGTATAAAAGAGTTTCCCTTTCTTTACATCCTCACCAACACTAAAGGCCTTTAGAAAACCATATGGATACCTACCAGTATAAAATCTTCTTAATATATATTATATATACTTAATATACATACTTTATATATAATAGAGATTAAAAGGTGTCATCCTGTAACAGGGGAGCATTGCCTTTTCTAGACATCACAGGTTAATGAAGAAAAAAATCCCAATGCCAGGAAAAAACCCCCTTTTTGAGAAGCTGTTGACCAGGGATTCCATAAATCCTCAAGCACTACTGGTGATTTCCCCTGCTCTTGGTTAGCAACCAGAACTGAATGCTAAGAACCTATTGCCCCTCAACATAATCAAAGCCATATACAACAAACCCACTGCCAACATCACCCTAAATGGAGAAAACCTAAGAAGCATTCCCCTTAAACACAGGAACCTGGTAAGGCTGCCCCTTATCACCGCTCCTCTTCAATGTAGTGCTTGAAATGCTTGCTAGGACAATAAGGCAAGAAAGGGAAATTAAAGGAGTACTAATCAGAAGAGGATTTCAAACTATCCCTTTTTGCAGATGATATGATAGTTTACCTAAGGGATGCTAAAAACTATTACCAGAAAACTCCTAGAAATGATTAAAAGTTTCAGTAAAGTGGCAGGATACAAAATAAGCCTAGAAAAATCAGTAGCCTTTCTTTACACCAACAATAAACGACTGGAGAAAGAATATAAGGAGACCTTCCCAATCACAATAGCCTAAAAAAAATTAAATACCCCCCCAAATAGCTGGGTGTGGTGGTACATGCCTTTAATCCTAGCACTCGGGAGGCAGAGGCAGGTGGATCTTTGTGAGTTCAAGGCCAGCCTGGTCTATAGAGTGAGTTCCAGGACAGCTGGGGCTACAGGGAGACCCTGTCTCGAAAAGACCAAAAAAAAAAAAAAATACCTGGGAATAAACCTAACCAAAGACACCAAAGACCTCAACAACAAAAATTTTAAAACTCTGCAGAAGGAGATTGAAGATGATATCAAAAGATAGAAAGACCTCCCATGCTCATGGATTGGAAAAATTAATATAGTGAAAATGTCCATTTTACCCAAATTAATATGCAGATTCAATGCAATCCCAATGAAAATCCCCACGAGCTTTTTCACAGACTTGGAAAAAAATCCATAAATTCATATGGAAAAAGAACAACAACAAAAAAACCGAATAGCTAAAGCAACCCTGAGCAAAAAGTGCAATACAGGGTGGATTACCTTATTCAAGCTATATTACAGGGATANACCAAATTTGAGCTAAAATAACCTCAACCACCTTAAAATCGAAAAAGGAGGAAAAAAAAAAAAAAAAAAAAAACCAACTCAGTGGAAGAAAGATAGCATCTTTAGCAGATGGTGTTGGCAAAACTGGATCACCATTTGTAGAAAAACAAAATTAAACCCCTACCTCTCGCCCTGTACAAAAATCAACTCCAAGTGGATCAAAGATCTCAACGTGAAACCCAAAACCCTGAAGGTGATAGAAGAAAAAGTTGGCAGCAACCTACAAGACATAGGTGTAAAAGTTTCTAAACAATACAGCAGCTGAACAGGAAATACGGTCAACAGTGGACAAGTGGGACCTCATCATACTCAAAAGCTTCTGTACAGCTAAAGAAACAAACGAGGAAGTGAAGAGAAAACCCATAGAGTGGGAGGAAACCTTCAGCACTGATACATCTGACAGAGTGTTAACATCCAGAATATATAGTCTACTTAAAAAACAAAGAAGAAACAAACAAATGACCTACTCAAAAGATGGAGTAAAGAGCTGAACAGAGACTTCACCAGTAAGGAAGTAAAGATGTTTGAGAAACATCTTTAAAAATGCTCAACATCATAAATAATCAAGGAAATGCAAATAAAAATAACTCTAAGGTATCATCTCACTCCAATATGACTGGCTAAGATCAAGAAAACAAAAGACACCAACTGCTGGAGAGGTTGTGAGGAAAATAAAATACAGATACTGTAGTTTCTTATATTTTTGAAAGCTAGACTCCAATAAGCACAAATATTCTATAATTCATAGGTATCTGTGTTTTTTTTTATTTTTATTTTTTTTGGTCTTTTTGAGACAGGGTCTCCCTTTAGTCCCAGCTGGCCTGGAGCTCACTATGTAGACCAGGCTAGCCTTGAACTCACAGAGATCCCCCTGCTTCTGTGTCTGGAGTGCTAGGATTAAAGGCACATGGCACCACATCTCGCCTTGTCTTTTTCTTTTTATTCATTTAATGTGATTCTTCTAGAATAAAAATACTGTCAGCATACTAAAAAAAATAACCTATTGCTGAAGACACTGCATATGTGAGCTGTGGTCCAAATAGGAGAAATCAAGCTGGTACTGAGTTGAGAGCCTCGTTACAACTGGCTAGCATTCAAAGTGCTTGAAGGTAGTATGTATGCTACTGGAAGGAAAAAAAATCATAACCTTACCTAGCTTCAAATTCTATGAACTACAACAGCAATTTCCCTGGCAAGGTATGTCCAGTAGTGCAATAGTTGGCACAAATATGGGAGTAAGCAACAACTCTTTAATTGGGTTTAAGGTCTGATTTGTAGGATGGAGCCCATACCTAACACTGATATCGGGCTTAGGAACCTGACCCTAGATAGGTCACATGACATAAGGGAGAACTTAGTACTTGTTTTCTGCTAAATAGTTATTGTATTAAACTGACTCTTAATGATTTATTGTTATACCATAGTTTAATGCATCTCACAACTCTCACCAGAAAAGTTTCCCTACACAAAAATGATGATTAACATAGAAGTCCACAACCCTCCAATGTTATAAGGCTCAGGGATCATTGCAGAAAAGGAGGTGGAAAGATTGTAAGCCAGAGGTGGTAGATGACCACAAGGAAACAGAGTTTTCCAGACAGCTGGTCAGTTCCTCATATGAATTCACAGCAATGGTTAAGAGCATGCACACTTCTCATGCAAACTCAAGCCAAAAAAATTCAAGCACAGACATTAGGAAGTGGGTAATAAACTCCAACTCCACCTAAGGAAACTACGACAACAGATGTCTGTTGGGAGGGGCAGCGACAATGTCTTTCAAGTATGGGACTCTTAGGTTAAACAGGTTCCGGTCCATGGACCAACACTGAAGGATTTTCTTTTCTTTTTTTTTTTTTTTTTG
>VZQC01008144.1:1039836-1072336 GCA_009823505.1 Rhizomys pruinosus
TCATTTGATCAACTTGATTGAACATACACCCCTGCTGGATGGTGGGACCCATGGGCTGTGTGGGTTTGGGCACAACTGCTTGCAAATTGGTTTTACATGAAGGATGCTTGTACTCATAAATTATTTCTTAATGTTAAAAAAATGAAAAAAAAAACTGAGAAAAATGCAGGACAGTTATGGCAGAATGCATGATCTGGGATGGGGTGGGGTGGGGTGGGGGGAAGGGAAGGGGAAATATGCCTGAACTGAATTGGAAAATGATGTATGAAATTCACAAAGCATCAATAAAAAATGGAAATTAAAATAAATAAATAAAGATTAAAAAAAAAAGAAGAAAGGGCAGGAGAAATTTCAGGTTCCACTAAAGTCAAAGGAAGGAATTTCCATTCCTGGTGTCCTCACACTACTTGAACTCCACCGGAAGCCCCCCCCCCAAAAAAAACAAAAAACAGGAGCCTGGGAAATGCAGCCTGCAAGGTTGATCCTTTGCAGGGGAGGAAGTAAGGGGTTTTTCCTAGAGCAAACTGGCTCTGAAATAGGGAAAATGAAAAATTATTCACATACCACCACCACCACCACCACCACCACATGTTTATTTTCTTGTTTATTTTCTCTTTCTGCTCATACTACTCACATGCTCAACACAGACACATCTGTGACCACATGCATGGAGGTTTCTTTCCCCAGTGAGCACCAAATGAGTGTCCTATCATTCCTTTCCTAACACCACCTACCTGAGTGTCAGATCCCAAGGTTAAGAGCAGCCAGCACAGAACTGCCCCATGTCAGATTACTAATTGCAAGCCCTAGGTTATGGCCTATACTTCTGACCAACCAGTTATAAATTATGGTTCCCACGTACCATATCTTTAGGCCAAAGATTTGTTAGAATGACTACTGGGCAGAAGGAAACACCTCACACTTGCTAATCTGCTATAAAGTCTGGAGGTGACCACCAGATACAGAGGTACCTAGGGTGAGATATAGGGTACCTCCATGCCTTCTCTGAGAGTGCCTCATGTTCAGAAGCTCATTAAATCCTGTTGATAAAGAATGCTGTATAGATGTTAA
Source organism: Rhizomys pruinosus (assembly GCA_009823505.1). Lineage (NCBI taxonomy): Eukaryota > Metazoa > Chordata > Mammalia > Rodentia > Spalacidae > Rhizomys > Rhizomys pruinosus. The sequence goes on from VZQC01008144.1 coordinate 1,040,908, forward strand.
TCTCCAGAAGTCCCTCTCCCTTGTCCTTCTGGGAGGTCAAGGACTAGAGCAGAAAGAAGTGGATAGAGAAAATGTGGTCCATCTATACAATGGAGTTCTATACAGCAGTAAAGAAAGATGATGTCATGAGCTTTGCAGGAAAATGGCTGGAGCTAGAAGACATCATGCTGAGTGAAGTAGTAACACAGAAAAACAAATGACGAATGGTATCCCTCATCAATTGGATGCTAGTGCCAATTACCTAGTTGTAAGTATTTCTTGTGCATGGCCCCTTGAGCTTTTGTCCAAGCAGTTGAGAGTGATGCATATTGGAAACAACAACAACAACAAGAACAACAACAACAACAACAGCAACAACAGAAAGGACTGCATCAAAGAACTGACTGAAACAGTGAACTTCTGCTCAAAACAGTCAACTTCCACATGGAGAATATCGAGAAAGACTGAGAAAGAGATGAAAAGTATGTTTGGCAGAATACGTGAGCTCTGGTGGGGTGGTGGGATAGGGTGGGGGACATGGGTCTAGATTTGATAATCTTGTACAAGATATATATTTAAAAAATTTAAAAAAAGAAAACGGAACTATCACAATACCATTTGTCAGAAAAAAAGAAAAACTGAAAATGAACTGCCATAATAACAGTTTCACCATTGAATACATAGCCAAAGGAAATGAAGACATTATATTAAAAAGGCATCTAAATTCTCACGTTTGCTAGAGCACTATTCACATTTGCAAATATATGTTATCAACTTAAGTACTCATCGATTTGGTAATAATGTATATGAATATTATTTCAGCCATGAAATAGAATGAATTCCCGTAATTTATGAAAACATGGTGTGATAGTTTGAATGAGAGTGTCCCCCATAAGCTTTAAGTATTTAGACATTTTGTCCCCAGTTGGTGGCACTGTTCTGGGAGGTCTTAGAAGGTGTGGACATGCTGGAGGAGGTACGTCATTGGAGCAGGCTTCAAGCCTTGCTAGTCTCCAGAGGCTCTCTCTCCACTTCCTGTGTTCATCAGAGGATATGAACTTCTGCTTTCTGCTCCAGCCCCAGCCACCATTCCTCCCCACCACATTGGAGTCTTAATTCCCTGGAATTGCCAATCGTAAGCTCAAATAAACTCTTCTTTTTATAAATTCCCTTGGTCATGGTGGTTTTATCACAGCAACAGAAACATGACTAATACACATGGAGATCATTATGTTAAGTGAGCTTAGCAAAGCAAAGAAAAACAGTCTATGATCTCACTTATACTTGGAATCTACACAACGTTGATGTCATAGAAATTAAGAATGAAGGGACTGAAGAGATGTTTCAGTGGTTAAGAGCTTTGGCAGCTCTGGAGAGGATGTGGGTTTGGTTTGTAGCTAACAAGCACCTGTAACTCCCTCTTCTGACCTACACAGGCATTGTACAACATGGGGACGCTTAGATACTCATACACAGAAAATAAAAATACTAATATAAAATGAAATGATCATTAGCTGGAGAGAGTAGGGGTTAGAGATGAAATTTGGTCAGTGGGGACTAATTAATAGATGAGTAAGAAATTTTAGTGTGGTATTGTAGACAAGAGAGATGATCAATAGGAATTTTGTACATCATATTAAAGAAACAATAAGGATTTTGAACTTTTGCCTTAAGTACTGCTGACAAAATAGATTTATGTAACTTAATTTAAAGATTATGCCATATGGACATCTGTCAACTAACACAGGATACTCTCCATTACTATGTGCAATTTTAATATTTTTGTGTATCGAATAAAACATTAAAATATGGTCTCTAATCTTACCAGCATTTTGGGGTCATGTATTCTAAGAATTTAGATTATTGTTAATTTGTTAATATTCCCCAAAGATGGTAAAACTTTGAATAAAATCATTGGATTTTTTTTTTTTTGTCTTTTTGAGACAGGGTATCCCTGTAGCCCCAGTTGTTCTGGAAATCTGCTGGCCTTCAACTCATAGAGATATGCCTGCCTCTGCCTCCCAGTGCCGGGATTAAAGGCATGTGCCACCACGCCTGGCTAAAATGTTTGGATTTTTATATCCACAATATATTTGAAGTTTCCCTGGTATTGTATATCCACAGTGATACCCTACACATCTACTGTTTTGCCAAAGATGCTTTGTTGAAAAATTAGCTCTTTGTTGGGATGTATATAATTGAATGTGGTAAACTTCCCCCCTTCTTTCATTATGTAGGACACAAATTATTTCAGGACATAGAAGATATTTATTCCATCTCATGCATCCAGATGGATTTTGTTTATTTTTATCTTTGTCCATTTTTGTTTTGTTAGACACACTGAATTTTGTGCAGTCTCCATATTTCTCAAACAATAAGGTTTCTTAAGGGAAAAAAAAAACAAACCTTGGAATTTTGAGGTAGGTGTGATGGAAGTTTAAATAGTATTCTGGTTTTTTTTTAATTTTTTTAATTAATTTTATTTATTTCTGTATGTGTATGAATGTACTGTCTGCATGCAGGTCTGTGCACCCGTGTCGTGCAATGCCGCGGAGGTCAGAAGAGGGTGTCGGATTCCCCTAGAACTGGAGTTCTCCTGGAATTGGAGTTTCAGACGGTTCTCGGCTGCCATGTGGGTGCTGGGGATCGAACCCGGGTCCTCTGTAAGAGCGGTCGGCGCTCTTAACCACTAGGCCATCTCTCCAGCCCCTAAATAGTATTCTGTTTTTAATAAGGAATTGCTCAACCTTTAGGAGAGGTAGTTATATTTATGCCCATCTCTCTTAGTAAAATCAAGTGTTTCATGTAATTTTTACTCTAGGAAAATTTATTATTTTAGAAGTCTAATATGGAACATAATACTTCAGTGTTCTTTTTTCTTTAGGTGTAGTTACTTTTCTTTCTTTTTTTTATTAATTTTATTTATTTCTGTATGTGTGAATGTACTGTCTGCGTGCAAGTTTGTGCACCCATGTCGTGCAATGCCACGGAGGTCAGAAGAGGGTCTCGGATTCCCCTGGAACTGGAGTTCTCCTGGAATTGGAGTTTCAGACGGTTCTCAGCCGCCATGTGGGTGCTGGCATCATTATGGCCTAGAGTCAATTGCATGGATAAGTATTGTGACTGAAAAGATGTTCACCTTTAATATGAAAATCGTGTTTTACCTCCAGCATCTTTCACATATAAAGATGCATCTCACAGCATTCTCTTCATTATCTCTTGAATTTAGTACGCATGTGCTTTCCTCAATTGGAATAAATGTTAAAAATTGAAGATTTTTTCCTTCCACAATAATATTGAATGGGGTCAGAGGTAGAAACTTTCTTGTAAATAACATGTATATCCCACATGTTGTTAAGGCACATAATATTTTTTCATTTATGAAAATACTGTAAAAGAAAGATTTGAAAAATTCTCATTCTCCAAAGCTCAAGACTTTGATCCTGAAATGGAATATGGTATAGTATCAAACTGATTCTTCACAGGTTATTGCTATACTCATAGATTATTGCATTTCTAAACTGTCATCAGAGATACAACCTTATGCAACAGATGATGATGAAAACATAGAATGACAACCGGGCAACGTGCAGAGAAAAGAGGATGCAAAGTGCTTATCACTGAATAGGACACCTATAGAGGGAATGGAAATACTGTAAGAGAAGTCATGGATGACCACAAGGAAACAGTTTTCCTGGTAGCTGGTCAGTTACTGATATGAATTTATAGCAATGATGACAGCAGTCACACAAGTAATCTCAAACCAGACAAAATCCTAGCACGGTTGTGAAAGTGGGTTGAGTAAGAAACTCTAAACCTCCTCTAGGCTGCTTAGAGAAAGAGAGAGAGAGTCAGTCATTTAATGGTAAGGTTCTTGGTAGGTTAACCAGACTCCAGTGGATGGGCTTACACAGATGGTCACTTGGGGACCCAAGTTATGCCTCTATAGAATCAGAGAGAGAGAGAGAGAGAGAGAGAGAGAGAGAGAGAGAGAGAGAGAGAATAGAGTTCATAAAATTGGGGGATGGTAAAGGGTTTAGATAGGAGAGGGAGTCTGGATTTGATTGTATGAAATTCACAAAAATCAACAAAAAATAATTGGAGTATACACTGATATGCATTGGTGAGAATAGGTCACTTAGAATTCAATTAAAATGTGTACAGGATTAAAATCTTATTATCTTGCTTATAGTTTTAACTGATCCCAATTTCAGCATAACAGATAAACATGATCCATTACTAACTGTAACACGATTTTTCATTAAAGTAAATCTTGGATAAATGGTGCAGTGCTACGGATGTTCTGGGGTAGAAATAGATCATAACACAGGAGAAAATAAATCTAGACTATATAAACTTCCCAAATAATATGCTTCCCTAACGAAACTCCTATAAACAATGCAGATATATTCTATTTGATGGAAATATTTAAGTCATATCTTTGAGGATATGTAACACAAACACTAGTGAATATCTGATTTATTTAGGAAGATATTTATAGATTATTGGATAACAGTTTGCCATACTTTCTAGACTGATATTATCTATGTATGAATTGTTTCATGTCCCCAAATAATAATAGTAATGCATTAGTATTTTTATACTTAAGAACTGATCTGATATTTTACTTTATTAGGTATTTTGCCTAGATGGCAGGAGACACGTTGATGGAACACTAATTTTCTATTAGGTTTCAAACCTTTTTTAAGAGTTGCTGATCATTTGTCCACAGAAACTATTCTTTGTTAATTAATAGTAATGATTTGAGGAGTGTTTTCATGCTTTTTCAGCTACCACCTAAATTCCTTGCTTGGGGGTTCACGGCACCTGTGGATCAGCCAATAATATAGATGGTGGTATCTAATAAACTTTTGAGCCAACACCAAAGATTCTTCCTAAGAGTTACAGAATATGAATTCTGCTCTTTTCTCTCCCTACAACCCTCTTGGTAATAAGCACGTACTGATTTGAAAGCCTTGATGAAACAGATGGCAATATGAAATCATTCTATGTATATTTATTCTTAAATTTAGATAAGAATATAAGAAGAAATTACTGAGTTGTAGTAGAATTTAACAGAAAGGTGTCTCAACACAGAACTGAAGGCCAATAAGGTACTTAAGGTAATCATCTAAATATTATTGATATTAAAACCTAAATTATAAAAAAACCCTAAATTATTAAAATTTTTTTTGCCAGCAATTGTTACTGTTTGTATATTGGTTTATGTTAACAATGGAAAACACATATTGTGCTTTTCATTCAGAATTCTCACAGGTGTTCTATGTATCTTCACAGAATAAAAACAAAGCTGAATTAGTTTCTTCCTGATAAAATACTGTGAAAAACAGAGAAACCAATGTGACATTGAAGGAGATCTGAGGGAGAGAAGAGGATGCCCTTCTCTCTGTCTCTGTTATTGTATTTCTGTCTGTCTGTCTGTCTGTCTGTCTCTCTTTCTCTTCTGTCTCTCATTTTTTGAGACAGGGTCTCTCTGCAGCCGTAGCTGTCCTAGAACTATGTAGACCAGATTGGCCTTGAACTCACAGACATCCACCTGCCTCTGCCTCCTGAATGCTGGGATTAAAGGCGTGCGCCACCACACCTGGGTGAGGATACCCTTTTCAATGACTGAATTATTTTTAAGATGCTTAAGTGACATGGAACAACAATACTCTAGTAAAAATAAAGAACAAGATAGTTTCTACTGACAAATGATTCTGAAATGGAATTTGATCTTCATAGAGAAGGCACATAGGGTGTTTGCTGCATACGTTCACAATGAGCTTCACACAAAGAATTCACTTCCTCAGTTAACAATTTAAAGAATCTGTAGTTGAGTGGGGGTATGGTTTACTAGTAGTCTTTCTTGAACTAAATCTAAATGAAAAGGTGCCAGAGATTTGAGGCAGTTTATAGATAAACAAAAATTTTACTAGAACTCCAAAAGGATTTAATCCCTGACAATTTGAGCCAGTATATTCTTAAGGAATAAAAGTCTTTCCTACTGTGTCTTTTAAAATATTTGCTATTAAGAAATAATGTACAATGAACACAATGAAAATCCTGATTAGCTCTGATAAAATTTTGTAATTTAGAGACCTGCATTAAAAAATGTTAAAGTGATTGAGAAAGACAGACTCTGGTCTCCACATGCATGCGTACACACATGCCAACATACATGCTTACACATGAATATGTACACATAGTACACACAGCACATTACTTTTAATCAAGTATTGATTTTGGCAGTAATATCATGCTTGTTTTGATTTCTTCTTTGAACCTGATCTATTTTTTGTAAATTTTCTCTTCTGCACTAGAGGAATTTCTTTCAGCTACTATTAACTTCACAGTTTCTCCAATAGTTTTTAGCTCATTTTTCCTATGTGATGATTCTTTTTACTATTGTTTTCTCCCTCCAGAAGTTATGTTCTCACAAAATTCTTTAACATAATCAAAATATCTTATAATTTGCATTTGAAAAAGAAAATATACATTGGAAATGACTTTGAGAATATGGAGATGTCCTGGAGAAAGGATGTTTAACTAACTTTGCAACCCAAAATTTAATCTTATATTTTGAGATCATTTAATACTCTCTCAGCTTGTTTATAATGTAAACAATTTACTAGGCCTTGGGCCCTCTTGTAATGTAAAATATACCTTTAATCCTTCATGACCTGACCTTGATCCTGACCCAGAACAATGTATGAATGTGTGTTCATGTTATACATATATCAAGGACTGCAAACTGCAGGTAGTTGTTGGAAGCAAAGAGAAAATACATCCTGTTGGTGTTACAAATAATATAGAGGATTAAATAAAAAAACTCTGTGGCTGTGTTTTCCATTTTAGATCAGTAGGGGGTCAGAGAAGATAAAATCTTTCTCCTAAGTTAATGGTCCACTTTTACTTCCCCTATTTTATGCTGGTTATATGTTTTCAATAAAAAAAAGAGAGGAAAGCCCTTATTTGAGGGCACAGTTATGATATAATTCTGAAGGAGCAGGTCCTTTGACAAGTTTGGTTTCCCTCTTGGCTAAAATGGATGCTAAAAGTCAGGCTGGTTTTATTCAAGCATACTCATAATGTGGCATCACATATACAGTATACCACCTTATTTTTTGCACACATTAGAATCCTGTGATAGATTCTTATTTTGACATGAACTACTAGAGTTGGATAAGAATTTACAGAATCTTAATTTTATAAATATAGAGTGAAGCTCATAGAAGTTCAGTCACTCAAACTCAGAAACTATTTCTTTTTTTACTATTAACTACAAAATTGGGGATGACTTTTGACACTATCCAGAAAATGATACAAGCACTTTTTGTAAAACGATAGCAAAAATGAAATTCCTTGAGCCTTGAATTTTCAAACACGTTTCCAGGTATAGTCTTTGTTCTTATTTTACTTTAAATGACAATTTAATATTTTCATTTATTTAAATTTATATGACACAAAGTGTGATACCTGAAGAACCTATTTTACTTTCTTTTATAGAGACAGAGAACATAATTATAATCATATTAGAGGAAAAATTATAGAAGCATGCTACCTGTTCAATACCTAGAAATAAATTAAAAAATAAAGTTACGTTTCTTTAAAGTAACAACTATTATTCTGTATTGTTAATACTTGAGAGAATTCATGAAGAATAGTATCACTCACATCTTAAAGTTGCCCAAAACCTTTTAAAGGATATGCATGGCATATATAAAGCTCTATGCATTAACAATATAAAGAGAGCTCAGCAAAATGGAACTAAAGTTTTCACATGAATAGAAATTGCATTTATAGCTATATGTTAATTTCAATTAAATATTTTATTAGATTATATTTTCAAATGAAAAATTGGTTATGAAGTTAGAATAGCTTCTCAATTATTTTCATGTCTCTATAAGCTCTTTTCACTTTAATTTATCCTCAGCTGTTAGACCAAATCACATATCCTCAATATGGTGCTCAAAAACAATTCGACTGTACTCTTACATTGTTTTCTTGCGAGTTTCTTAGTTGGATTTAGATCTTCTACCTCAGTATTTAAAGCTTACAGTTGATCATCATCAATTCCTTGTACATTTCATACGACTACATGCACTACTTAGGAAAAGAAAAGCCTGTAGTAAACTATAGAAGTTACATATGGGGGCTCCAGACAGGCGCACGGACTCAGTGAGGTGTCAGTAAGGAAAGGTGGAACTGCCTTGATCTTTGGGGGGCTCACCACCTGCCCCCGGAAGTCCAGACTTGGGCTCCAGACAGATGTATGGACTCAATGAGGTGCTGGTAAGGAAGGCGGAACTGCCTTGACCATTGGAGGACTCACCACCTGCCCCTGGAAGTCCCAGCTTGGCCTCCAGACAGGAGCATGGACTCAGTGAGGTGCCAGTAAAGCAAAGCAGAACTGCCTTGACCCTTGGGAGGCTCACCACCCACCCCTGGAAGTCCCAGCTTGGTCCCGTACCAGCGCACAGACTCTGTAAGGTGAGGTAAGGCAAGGTGGAACGGCCTTGACCCTAGAATGGCTCACCATCCACCTCCGGAAGTCCCAGCTTAGAATCCAGACAGATTCACGGACTCAGTGAAGTGCTAGTATGGCAAGGTGGAACTGCTTTGACCCTTGGGGGGCTCACCACCCGCCCCTGGAATTCCCAGCTTGGGCTCCAGTCAGGCTCATGGACTCAGTAAGGTGCCAGTAAGGCAAGGTGGCTCTGCCTTGACACTTGGGGGGCTCACCACTCACCCCTGGAAGTCCCAGCTTAGGCTCCAGACAGGCGTACAGACTAAGTGAGGTGCCAGTATGGCAAGGTGGTACTGCCTTGACCTTTGGGGGGCTCACCACCCACCCCTGGAAGTCACAGCTTGGGCTCCAGACAGGTGCACGGACTCAGTGAGGTGCCAGTATGGCAGGTGGAACTGCCTTGACCCTTGGGGGCCTACTGGCATGCTGGCCAAAGTAGCATCACAATCCCACCCCCCCCCCACACCCCACCTCAACCTGGTAGAGCTGTGGTGCAGATGACCTAACAGGCACAGCATTAGTGATTATAGTCTGTGTAGCCAATGTTGAGGTGTCAGAATCCAAAGAAACAAATAAACAGAGAAATCCACATGCTGAAGACACAAAGAAAAAACAACATGGGAAAAGCTTATAATAAAAAGTTCACATCGAATTCTACCAACCTTACAGAAGATCCCCACAACGAGATCTCCAAGGAAAGAAGCCAAGATACTGACCTTAGAAGAACAATTGTAGACATATCCAAAGCAATTAGAGAACTAAGGGAAGAGAATGAAAAACTCATGAAAGACCTAGAGGGAGATAATGACAGACAGTGGAAAGAACTAAGGGGAGAGATTGAAAAACTCAAGAAGGTCCTAAAGGGAGATAATGACAAATGTTGGAAAAAAACTAAAGTGAGAAAATGACAAACTCTGGAAGGAAGTGGAAACCCAGAAAAAAATCCCAGGCAAAAATGAAAAAAGAAAATGACCAATGAACCAAGGAGCTTCAGGATGAGAATGACAGGCTCCAGATGGAAGTGGAAAATCTAAAGAAATCACGATGTGAAATGAAAAAGGAAAATTAACATTCATCCAATCAGGAAAGGATGGAGAAAACCCTCAGAAGCAGAATGGAAAAAGCAGAAAAGAGACCTGCAAGATAATACGGAGCAACTAGAAAGCTCAGATTTTGAAAAATTTAACAAAACACAATAGTGGAACAACCAGGAAATATGGGCTACTATGAATAGACCAAACCTCCACATCATAGGGATAGAGGAAGGAGAAGAATCCCAAGACAACACTATTGACCAGGTCTTCAACAGGATAATAGAAGAAAATTTCCCCAAACTGAAAAAAGACAATTGATACAAATACAAGAAGCACATAGAACACCAAATAGGGCCAGAGAAGAAACTCCCCACATCATATAATTTTTAAAACAGTAGATGTTGAAAACAAAGACAAAATACTGAAAGCCACAAGAGGAAAACAACAAGTTAAATATAAGGGGAAACCCATCAGAATCATAGTTGACTTCTCAGTCCAAACTATGAAAGCTAGAAGAATGTGGACCAAAGTATTCCCAATGCTAAATGACTTTAGATGCCAACCCAGACTACTATATCCAGCAAAAATGTCAGGTAGAGTTAAAGGAGAAAGAAAAATCTTTCATGACATGAACAATATGAAAAAATGCATGTCTAAGAAACCAACACTTCAGAAAATCCTTGAAGCAATCCAAAGAACAGTGGAAAGAAGCAACTAACCCTAAGCAATTAAAGAGAGAAATTAACAAAAGCAAACAGAGTAAATATAAACCTAGACCAAGAATGCAAACAAAAAATAAGGGGAAAGGAAGCAACATACATCTCTCAATAATAATCTTAAATACTAATGGTCTAAACTCCCCAATCAAAAGACAAAGACTGGGAGAATGGATTAGGAAAAAGAATCTTTCTATATGCTGTCTACAAGAAACCCATCTCACCCTCAAAGACAGACACCACCTTAGAGTGAAAGGATGGAAAAAATATTCCAAGCGAATGGTACCAAGAAACAAGCTTGAGTGCCTATTCTAATATCAGACAAAATAGATCTCATAGTAAAACTAATCAGAAGAGACAAAGAGGGCCATTACATCCTTGTCAAAGGAGCAATTAACTATGAAGACTTCACAATCCTAAATGTCTCTGCACCAAACTCTGGTGCACCTAACATTATAAACACTACTCTGCAGGACCTCAAGACACAGATTAATCCTAACATACTAATAGTGGGAGACATCAACACCCCACTGAGCCCCTTGTAAGGTCAACTGGACAAAAATTAAACAGACATCAGAACTGAACAATTCAATACACCAAATGGACCTCACAGACAACTACAGAATATTCCACCCAAACGCCAGAAAATATACTTTCTACTCAGCACCTCATGGAACATTCTCCAAAATTGACCACATACTGGGGCACAAAATAAATCTCAACAAATACAAAAGGATTGAAATTATTCCATGCATTCTATCAGACCACAGTGCAATAAAGCTCAACAGGCACACCATAATAAGCCCAACTAGCTAGAAGAACACATGGAGACTAAACACCATCCTGAATAATGAATGGGTTAGGGAAAAAATAAAGAGTGAAATAAAAGTATTCATGGAACTGAACAAAAAAGACAATACAACACAACACAACTTGTGGGATAATTTAAAACAGTCTTGAGAGGGAAATTTATAGCCCTAAGTGCCCACACCAAGAAAACAGTAAGAGAACAAATAAACGATCTAACACTGCAGATAAAAAAAAACAAAACAACAAAAAACTTGAGAGACAACAACAAATGAACCCTAAATCCTAAAGACAGGAATAAATCACAAAAATCAGAGCAGAAATCAATGAAATAGAAACAAAGAAAACAATACACAGAATCAATGAATCCAAAAGCTGGTTCTTTCAAAAGATAAACAAAATATACAGACCTCTAGCCCAGTTAATGACGAAGAAGAAAGAGCAACTCCAAATCGGTAGTATTCGTGATGAAAGGGAAACATCACAACAAAGTAAAGATCCAGACAATCATACGGGAATACATAAAAAAACCTATACTCCACTAAATTTGAAAACCTATGAGAAATGGATGAATATTTGAAATCCTTGGAACAAACAAAGCTTAACCAAAAAGGGATTGACAGTTTAAACAGACCCATAATATTTTAGGAAATTGAAGATTTAATTAAAAACCTCTGAACTAAAAACAGCCCAGGCCCAGATAGATTCACATCAGAATTCTATGAAACATTTCAAGAGGTACTACAACCATTACTAGTCAATCTGTTCAGAAGGATACATACAGAGGGAATTCTCCCAAATTCCTTCATGAAGCCAGTATCGCCCTAATACCCAAACCAGGCAAAGATACACCCAAAAAAGAAAGCTATAGACCCATGTCATTAATGAACATAGATGCAAAAATTCTCAACAAAATACTTGCAAATCGCATACAGACCCACATAAAAAGATCACCCATTATGACCAAGTTGGATTCATACTAGAGATGCAGGGATGGTTCAACATACGTAAATAAATATCATAAATAAATGGACTGAGACAAAAACCACATGATCATCTCAATTTATGCAGAAAAAGCCTTTGGCAAGATCCAGCATCCCTTCATATTTAAAGTCCTAGACAGAATCTGACTGAAGGGAACATCCCTCAACATGATCAAAGCCATATTTAGCAAACCCACTGCCAACATCATCCTAAATGGAGAAAAATTGGAACCATTTCCCTTAAAGGCAGGAACTGGCAAGGCTGCCCATTATCACCACTCCTCTTCAACATAATACTTGAAACGTTTGCTAGGGTAATTAGAGAAGAGAAGGAAATTAAAGGAGTATTAATCAGAAAAGAAGTTAAGCTATCCCTTTTTGCAGATGATATGATAGCTTACCTAAGGGATGCTAAAAACTCCACCAGAAAACTTCTAGAAATGATTAAGAGTTTCAGTAAAGTGGTGGGCCACAAAATTAACCTGGAAAAATCAGCAGCCTTTCTTTACCCCAACAATTAACAAGTGGAGAAGGAATATAAGAATATTCATGACAGCCTCAAAAATAATAAAGTACCTGGGAACAAACCTAACCAAAGGTAAACAATGATCTCTATAACAAAAATTTTAAACCCCTGAGGAAAGAGATTGAAAATGACATCAAAAGATGGAAAGATCTCCATGCTCATGGATTGGAAAAATTAATATAGTAAAAATGTCCATTTTACCCAAATTGATATACAGATTCAACACAATCCCAAGCAAAATCCCAATGAGCTTCACAGACTTGAGAAAAAAATCCTTAAATTCATATGGAAAAAACAAAAGAGCCTGAATAGCTAACGCAACCCCGAGTGAAAAATGCAATACAGAGGGTATTGCTCTACCAGACTTTAAGCTATATTACAGGGCCATGGTCATAAAGACAGCCTGGTACTGGCACAAAAACAGACCCATTGACCAATGGAACAAAATTGAAGGTCCAAACTTGAGCTCATACAATTTCAGCCACCTCATATTTGACAAAGGGGCAAAAACACCTCAAAGGAGGACAGATAGCATCTTCAGCAAAACTGGATCACCATTTGTAGAATAACAAAATTAAACCCCTACCTCACACTCTGTACAAAAATCAACTCCAAGTGGATCAAAGATCTCAACATAAAACCCAAACCCCGGAAGGTGATAGAAGAAAAAGTTAGTAACAACCTACAAGACATAGGTGTAGGATAAGACTTTCTAAATCAGACAGCAGCTGCAGAGGAAATAAGGTCAACTGTTGACAAATGGGACCTCATCAACCTCAAAAGAAACAATCAAGGAAGTGAAGAGAAAACCCCAGAATGGGAGGAAATCTTCACCAGTGCTTCATCTGATAGAGCACTAACGTCAACAATATATAGACTGCTCAAAAAAAACAAAGAAGAAAACAAATGACCTACTCAAAAGATGGAGTAAAGAGCTGAACAGAGCCTTCACCAATGAGGAAATAAAGATGGCTGAGAAAGATTTTAAAAAGTGTTCAACATCATTAATAATTAAGGAAATGCAAATTAAAACCACTCTCAGACATCATCCCACTCTGATACGACTGGCTAAGATCAAGAACACAAAAGACACCAAATGCTGGAGAGGTCGTGGGGAAAGGGGAACACTCATCCACTGCTGGTGGTAAACATGTAAAACCATTAGGGAAAGCAGTGTGGAAAACCCTTAAATGCCTCAAAATGAGCCTACCACCTGACCCAGCCATACCACTCCTGGGCATATACCCACAAGACTCATCCTACTGCAAAGATACATGCTCATTCATGTTTATTGCAGCTCTCTTCACAATAGAGAAGAGCTGGAACCAACCCAAATGCCCCTCAATTGATGAGTAGATCACAAAAATGTGGTACATCTACAAAACGGAGTATTACTCAGCAGTAAAGAAAGATGACATCATGAACTTTGCAGGTAAAATGGACGGAACTGGAAGCCATTATGCTAAGTGATGTACACAGTCCCAGAAAAACAAGTGGCTAATGGTTTCCCTCACTTGTGGTTGCTAACACCAAATCCCCAGATGAAAGGCAAGCTGAAAAAAAAAAAAAGGCAAGCTGAACAACATTATTGTTATATTTCGGTTTATCTGAAAGGAACTATGCTGTTATAATGTAAATCTTTTTTGGGGGTCTTTTTTTTTTTTGAGACAGAGTCTCCCTGTAGCTCTGGCTGTCCTGGAATTCACTCTGTAGACCAGGATGGCCTTGAACTCATAGAGATCCCCTTGCCTCTGCCTCCCAAGTGCTAGGATTAAAGGTGTGCGCCACCACGCCCTGCATACTAATGTAAATCTCTTAACAGGCTCTATAATGGATCCACCACTTACTTTCAGACTCTGATTACTGTGTATGAGTGGAAACTATGTATTTATATTTTAGAGAAATATAAAATTAAATGAGGAAAATATGAATTCTTAAACATAAAAAGACAGAAAGATGCAGGACAGTTATGGCAGAATGCATGATCTGGGGTGGAGTGGGGGGAAGGAAAAGGGGAATAGGTCTAAACTGAACTGAGAAATGATGCCTGCATTACACAAAACATCAATAAAAACATTATAAAAATTGTGTCTCTGGCACAGAGAATTAAATGAAAACTTTATTACTTAAAAAAAGAAGTTATATGTGGTATTAATCTCTTTTGAATTTATTCTAGCCTCTAGAATAAGCCTCTAGGAGAAAGCTCCTAAGTGAAGTGAACTGACTTGCTCAAAAATTTTGATGTATTTTAGACTCTGAAGTCTGGACCAGGATCTACGTCCAATGCCCAAGCTCATACTCTTTCAGTAATACTTCCTTAAAATCCACATTAAAGAGCCGGGCGTGGTGGCGCGCGCCTTTAATCCTAGCACTCGGGAGGCAGAGGCAGGCGGATCTTTGTGAGTTCAAGGCCAGCCTGGTCTACAGAGTGAGTTCCAGGACAGCTGGGGCTACAGGGAGACCCTGTCTCGAAAAGACCAAAAAAAAAATCCACATTAAATCCCATCTGTTTATTTGATGTATACTAATCTCCTTTGCTGAATCCTTATTGTATCAATATCAGAGAGTTTAGCATTTTCATAAATCTAATATATTTTGAAGCCTCACGCCATGCCAGGCTTTGGAGTAGCCACTTCATTTTCTTATTATGCACATCAACCTGATGAGGTAGAATTTTTACATCTATGGTATTGTGAAGTAATATAAGACTGAGAGAAACAAATCTGCTTAAGTAAGTCATAGATATTCATTTTCCTCACTTCAAATAAAACCTATATACTACATTCCTCCATGCATATAGAAAATCATAGAATAATTCACCATCAAGTCTGAGTAGGTCTAATGGGTATGATTGCTGGAGGGATGTATTATTTTATAATGACATACTTCATAATATGACACTTCTGTTATTTTGAATGAAGAATTTATATCAATTGTTTAGAGTTCTTATAGGCAGGTCAGTGCATTCAAGTGTTTGAATAAAAGGTTACCAAACAGTAGGTGACACATAAACAAAATGATTATTAGAGCCATAAATTATAGATTTTTCCCTTCTCAGACATTAGCAACTTTTCTGACTCATTTTAGAGAAAAACTAGTATATTCAAGGAGACCAAGTTGTGTAACTGTAAAAAATTATTTTGCTCAATGGACTGGATTTGAGAAAAATCCTTGTATCCATGTGTTATTTGCTAGTCAATACTAGTAGAAACCATTTCATAAACAATTTGCTATTGAAGTACATTCATTAAAATCAGTTTATGCAATTTATTATGGAGAAAAGGCTCAGAAGTCAATGAATGTTACTTACAGCTTCTAAGAAAACACATTGTTTTATTACCTTCTTTTTTTATGTTTGTCTTCATTGACTTAATTTAAATGAAAAAAGACAAAAAGATTCTGAAGATTAAATGTAATAAAAGCAAGGCATTTTTACACTTTTTCTTTTCCACTGAGTACACATTAAAATTCTGTTCTTATATGCAATTTGAACGTTTTTCTTTAATTTTTATTAATAGTATTTATTTATTGTTTCTATGTTTGTGCGAGTGTTTATGCACATATGCGTGTGCCATTGTATATGTGAAGAGGCCAGAGAACAACTTGCAGAAATGCATACTTTCCTTCTACTATGTAATTCCTAGGTACCAACTTCAGGTCATAAGGTTTGTTAGTGATCTCAGTGGACCTGGGATATCATTTTAAGATGTGACCCAGGAAACTCAATCTTAGTCAAACCAGTATTTCTAACCCTCAGACACACATAATGTTCCTCATTCTCTGTTATTTAATTTGATTAATGCTACCACCAATATCAATAACATCAGAAAACTGAGAGATATGTTTAACTTTCCAAGTTTTTTTCTTTACACATCCAATTATTCAGCAATTTTAAGTCTTTTTTTTTTTTTTTTTTTGGTCATTTTTTGAGACAGGGTCTCCCAGTAATCACAGCTGGTCTGGAACTCGATCGATATGCAGACCAGGCTGGCCTTGAACACACAGAGATCCATGGCCTCTGCCTCTCGAGTGCTGAGATTAAAGGCATGCACCATCATACCCAGAAAGTCATTTTGTTTTAATATCTCTCAAGGATATGCTCTCTTCTACTCTCCTACTACTTGCTGCCTTATTTTATGTCCTTTTGAATTAAGAGTTTAAAATAACCACCTTGGGGGTGGAGAGATAGCTCAGCAGTAAGAGCACTGACTGCTCTTGCAGAGGACCTGGGTTTGATTCTTAGCACCCACATGGTGGCTAAGAACCGTCTTTAACTCCCGTTCCAGGGGAATCAGACACCCTCTTCTGACCTTGGTAGTATTGCACAACACGGGTGCACCTACCTACATTCAGACAGTACACTCATACAGATAAAATAGTAAATAAAAATTTAAAAATAAAATAAAATGCACTCAAATACTAAGATACATTTCTAGTTTCCCTCTTCCACAGCTTCCACCGAAAATTTTCCTACATATGAGAAATAGAGTGGATTCCCTGAAGTAAAATCATATCACATTCTCACCCTGCTTTAAGTTCTTTAAGAGTTACCTAACACTTCTGAAATGAAGCCATAACCTTCTATTATAAAAGAGAAGGCTCTGGTTTTCATTTTCAACATCAGTTACTATCATCACGCCATTCATATCATGAACTCTATGTAGGACAAACCTATTGGTGGTTCATCAAATGTACTAAAATCTTATGTGCATAACGTACAATTTGAAGCTTGATGGAAATCATCAATGCTTTCATGTGGTTTGTGGACAAGGTTAAGTCTTAAGTTGAGGGAAGGTACAAAGAGAACATAATGTTTATATGAACAAAGTAAGGAAAGGGAAAACGGACTTGATTCAGATAGTTGAAGCCACTTGAATTTAAATAATGAATAGTCAAACATATACTGTGTTTAGCAAGTATCTCATAAAAAGGTTTGTTAAGCCCTGTCACTGCCTGCCAGAGGAAGATATGGAGCCTGTGCTCCGTATCTCACCTCTAGGGAGGAATGATCTCTGCTGGCCACATCTACTCCATATACCTTCCTGCCTGAAGACCACAAAGCCCGACCACCTCCCCAAGGTAGGCACTGCCTACTTTCCCTTTGAGCCCAGCCCCCTCTTTCCAAGGACTACCTATAAAACCTGGTGACCCTTACACGTACTTCTTAAAATCAGCTGCGAGAATCTTCTAACTCAGTAGAAGGTTTGCTCCTGGTCTCAGAAGCTGCACTTCGACACAGCAGAGTTGAGAGCACTTCTGAAACTCCATTTGGACATCAACACTGAGATGTCCAAAACTGAATCCCAAATACCATTCAACACGTCTATATCTAAAAAACTTAGTTGACAGAAACAGATGCAAACAGCAATCCAACAAAGAAGAGCCCAGATATGCTTACCAAGAAATACTACCAACAACCTAACTCTAGATACCAAGTTACTAGCTCAAATATGCAAACATGAACAGAGAAGACAATGTCTCTTTTGTTCCATACATAAGAACCTCCATTGTAATATTCCTTAAGAAAAGCAATTTAGATGATACACAAGGTAATGACTTTAAAATAGCAATTGTACATATATTTAAGGAACTAAAAGACGATAGGCATAAATTCAAGAATGAAAACCACAAAAACACAGTTAAATGAAATAAAGAAAACAACTCAAACTGGTTGTAGTGTTGACACCTTTAATCCCAGCATTCCAGAGGCAGACACAGGCAGATCTCTATAAGACTGAGGCCAGCCTGGTCTACAGAGTGAATTCCAGGCCACCTAGGGCTACAAGGAGTTTCTGCCTCAAACAACAACAACAACAACAACAACAGCAACAACAATTCAAGATATGAGCATAGAATTTAATAGAGATAGAATTTCTGAAGAAAATCCAAACTGAAATAAAAGTTGAAATGAAAAATTCAGTAACAGAAATGAAAGAACCTAAAAGAGAGGGACAGTGAGGAACACATGTTACTAGGGGTTAGGTGGAGAGGGTGGGATGTTGGGTTGGGAAGGGAGGAGGGGGAGATATACGGGGGGGCATGGTGGGAGGTAGGGGAGGTTGGAAGAAGGAGAGGGTGGGGATGATGGGCATATTGGGCCTGGGGAGGGAGAAGGGGGTGGGAAGGGAAGAAGAATGAATAGAGATGATTGGACCTTGGGAGGCTAGGGAACCTAGCGTATAATGTGATGCCAAGACCCCATGAGAAATTCAAATACACTGACTGAACATTAATGCACAGGTGCTGTGTGGCAGGGAACATAGTGGAACACAGATGATACCTCCCTTTGAACAGTTGGTGAGAGCAATCCAGGAGACTTAAAACAATGCAGACTATGGCCAAAGCTGATTGATTGATTGATTGATTGGGTGTTTTGAAACAAGGTCTCCCAGTAGCTCCAGCTGTCCTGGCCCTTGCTGTGTAGACTAGGCTGGCCTCGAACTCACAAAGATCCACTTTCCTCTCCCTTTCAAATGCTGGGATTGAAGGCAATGTGGCACCACACCCAGCTGAAAGTTCTTGATTGTCTACCAGAAACAGAAAATAAGACTGTACTGCTTAGAACAGAGCATGCTTCAGGGACAGGATGTAGATTAATGGAATTGGAACTGACCTGGAAGCCCTCGAGCTGAAGTTCAGTGCTCATAATGCTAGACAATGTGCACACAAGTAAGGGAGAAAAATCAATCAAAGATACAACCCAGCCCTAAAGCCTAACAACCATGATGAGCTGCCCAGAAAACTGCCTCTATTGTTGTAGTAGAGGCACTGTTGTCTGAGGGGATGGTCAACAGCTATCTACTTGGACTTGAAACACCCTCGATGGGAGTGAATGCATGAGAGCCACTGTAAACTAAGCCAAATGCACAGGGGTGGAGAGGACAGAGCCTAGAGAAAAGCCTATTGTTGTCTTATCCCTTAGACAAATGAAAATTTTTTTTTTTTGGTCTTTTTGAGACAGGGTCTCCCTATAGCTCTGGTTGTCCTGGAACTCACTCTGTAGACCAGGCTGGCCTCGAACTCACAGAGATCCGAGTGCCTCTGCCTCCCAAGTGCTAGGATTAAAGGCGTGCGCCACCATTCTTTTTTTTTTTGGTATGACAAATGAAACTTCTTAGCATATACTAACTATGGAATCCTATATTTACAGACAAGCACTCATCAGAAAAGCTACTCTTTGCAAGAGATGGAGGCCATGGCAGAATCCCACAACTGGTCAGACACAGAACATACACATCTGAAAGATCCCAATTCCTAGGAGACACATCTACAGTTGAACATACAGAATGAGGGGCCAAGAGAAAACAAGTGCGTCCATCAATTTTCACCAGTTAGGCTTCTTACACAATAGAGTGTGACGTAAATGGAAGGCCACAACTAGTCAAGCTTCAAAGAATGGAAGCCTCCAGAAGGTGCAGCCCTGGATGTCATACCTATATTAAACCTTACCCATCCATGGCTCAGGAAACATTGTGGAAGAGGAGGCAGAGAGATTGTAGGAACCAGGGCAGTTCATGAATGTAGAGAAGCAATGGTTTACAGTGGACTGTAAGTTTTCCATGTGGCAATGTCAGCATCAGGCTCAGGACCCATACCACCTCAAAGTGCAATGAGTGAAATGGGTGGGGGACTGACCATGGACTGAGCACTACAAGAGACTTAGTGCTGTTGGGTGAGGAAGTGTATGCCTTACCTAGGATTTCTAGATGTGCTGACTAGACTCCAGTGCATTTGGGAGCCTGACGGGTTAGGGCTTAGCTTAGATGTTGTAATGCATGAGTTCAAATGGGGGCTTGGGGACATGGGGGTACTGGGTTTGATTGGAAACCATTGTATGAGTTGTACAGATGTTCAATAAAATACATATACATAAAATTCAGTAAAATACATATACATAAAAATTCGGTAACAGAATAAAAAAAAAAACAGTGCAAAGCCTCAGCAATGGATTAAATAGACAGAATATCAAAGCTTGAAGACAGGTCTGAAGATTCGATGAGTCAAGAAAGAAAATGAAATCTAAAAATAAAACAGGAACAGAACTTGCAGGAATTCTGGGACCCTCTAATAAGACTAAACTTACAAATAATAGGTATAGAAGAAAAAGAAACAGCACAATGACACAGAGAATATTGTCAAGAAAATCATAAAAGAAAAACTCCCAGTAGGGGAGACACATATTAATGTGCAAGACACATACAGTACAACATGCAGCCAAAAACAGAAATGAAAACACCCCACATCACATGATAATCCAAATACTAACTGTACAGAAAAAAGAAAAGAAATTGAAAGCTGCTAGAGAAAAAGACAAAATCATATAAAAAGGGAGGCCCATATAACATTTGACTTTTCAAAGACTTTAAAAGCCAAGAAGGGGGGCTGGAGAGATGGCCTAGTGGTTAAGAGCGCCGACTGCTCTTGCAGAGGACCCAGGTTCTATCCCCAGCACCCACATGGCGGCTGAGAACCATCTTTAACTCCATTTCCAGGGGAATTTGACACTCTCTTCTGACCTCCACGTCATTGCATGACAACCTACATGCAGGCAGTACATTCATACACATAAATAAATAAATAAATAAATAAATAAATAAATAAATAAATAAAATAAAATAAAGTTTTAAAAAAATGCCAAGAAGGGATGATTTGATGTTGTACCAGTTCTTAAAGACCATAGATGCCAGCTCAAGCTATCATACCCACCAAAGCTGTAAGTCATAATCAAAGGAGAGAGAAAATCTTTGCATGATAAAAACAGATTTAAGGAATTTAGGACTGCTAAATCAGGCATATATACAGAGGGGACCAGAAAGAATGCTTCACTCTGAAGAGAACATGGAATATACTCAAGAAAGCACAGGAAACAAGGAATTCCAGAACAGTTATTTAGAAAATGTCTAAGAAAAATGAACCACCACAACAAAATGACAACGAATACATATTATTCTATAATATTCAATATGAATGCTCTCAACTCCCTACTAAGGAGACACAGACTAAGCGAGAAGATTATAAAGCAGAATCTTTGTGCAGCCTCAAGAAACATATCTCACCATCAAAAACAGACATTATCTCAGGGTGCTTTCTAAGTATTTAAGTTTTTATCTATCAATGTGCTGTTTTCAACCTTGATCAGAGAAGCTTCATAATACAGTGGCTAATAATTAATATATAGGCTCATAAATGTTGAAAGTCCTGAGAATATTTGATAGTGAATGCCCATCCTTGGGGGGGACATAGCTCCCCGACTCTGGATCAGGGAAAATTACATAAGATAGGGCAGAAAGAACTTAAGACCCAAAGGATGGGAAGGAGTACTGTGAAATGCTGACATTTGGACATGGTGTGGCTGTTGCACGTATGACCATATAACAGCCGTATTTACCTGCAAAAGATCTGCACAAAATCAATCCAGGCAAAAATTTCCGACATGGAGTGTGAGGGGTTCTGCAGGCCTTAGACCTAGTTGAGGAGCCACTGGCATTTGATGGCTGCTGGGGGAGGAAGAGTCACTCTTCTTAGGGGAATTGGCCACGTGTAAGGTTGTGCATGCCCGAGGAGATGACCATATACCCATGTGCATAGGAGAAGCAGTAACTGGACTCAGTGGGTCCCAAAATTCTATTTTTCTTTTTTGGACAGAATCTCCTATAGCCCAGCTCACCTGGAACTCATTGCTTAGACCATGCCGGCCTCAATCACAACAGAAATCCACTTGTCTCTGCCTCCCAAATGTTGGGATTAAATTTGTATGCCACAGGCCTGGCAGAAAATAAATATATTTTTAAATTTTTGGCTTTATTTTTATTTTATGTATATGCATGTATTGTGTGCATGTATGTAAGTGCATCTGTGTCATGGAATGCCAGCAGAGGACAGAAGAAGGTCTCAGATTCCCTGGAACTGGAGTTACAAACAGTTTTTAGCCTCCATGTGAGTGCTGGGATTTGAACTCAGGTCTTCTGCAAGAACAATGAGTACCCTTAACTACTGAGTCATCTATCCAGCCCCATAAATACTGATTTTTAAAGAGGACATGCAGTTGAGAAGGATATGTGCTGTTGGGAGTTCAGAGCAAGTCAAATGGAGGAATTAAAAATTTCATCTTAACCTAGATGGCTAAGATTAAACAAAAAGCATGGATATGGGGAAAGGGGAACACTTATTTACTGTTGGTTGGATTGCAAAATGTCACTGTGGAAATCATGGAGACAGCTCTTCAATAAGTAGATGTAGATCTACCATCTGATGTAGCTTTACAACTCTCGGACATACAACTCAAAAGACTATATTGTGTTACTGAAATACTTGATTATCCATGTTCATTGACATTATTGTTGTTGTTTACAATATCCAGGGACTAAAAACCACTTAAATATCATATCCATAAACAGATAAATTAATAATGAAAATATGTCATATTTACACAATGATGATTACTCAGATGTTTAAAAAATGAATTTATGAATAAAAATCTCCTATACCAGGATTGGTTACCCACTTTTAATCTTATCCATATCTATATATCTATATATATATGGATCTTATTCATATATAGAGATATATAGATATATAGATATGGATAAGATTAAAACAATGACAACAAAGGATGGATGACATGGATATGGGTAAAGAGGAACACTTTTTTACTTTTGGTTGGAGTGCAAACTGTACTGTCACTATGGAAATCATGGTGGAGGCTCCTGAACAACTAGAAATACAGCTATATATACATATAGAACAGGATTTGGAAAAATCAAACAGGCACCAACCTGAAAGCTATTATTTCTACTGGCTACCTTTCATAAAGCAAAAGCTTGTATGCATGCTACTGAAGGAGAAAAGCCATCTCCAGTACTTTGCAGTTATGAATCTTATGATTTGCGATAACTACTGGCCTGGCAAGATATGCCACCTGATGCAGTAGTTATGTGAGTAACTGAACACTTTCTGATTAGATGTAAAGCATATGCCCCAAGATGGATCCTATGTCTTGTATTACTAAGTAAGTCAAAATCCTGTGGCCCTAAGAGAAAACCTAATATTACCATTTTCAATTATCCCATAAGTTATTACCCTTAAAACCATAGATTAGTGCATCTCTCAGCATTCATCAGAGTATATTTTGCAGTAGATAGCAATTAACAGAGATCAACAATCTAGTTAATGTGCTGACAATAACAGACTATGAAATACTCATCTCTGAATGGGACTTCCATAACACATCCTCTTCCCCCAAGTCTCAGTTATTATTGTGGAACTGGGGGCAGAAAGATTCTATCAGTCAAAGAGTACAGATGCTTTGAATCAAAGCAGTATTTTCTGGAAATGTCAGTGTAGTGGCTGGGGCTGCATGAACATTTCTTACAGGAGAATAGGCCAATCAACATTTGAGGCATGAATGGGTATTAGGCCCATGAATCCCCCTTTCCCCTTATCTGAGGAATTACTGGAGAAGAGGAGTCAATTTTTTTCAGGGATATATATTCTGCAAGGTTATCCCTGCTCCAGGAGATGGTGCCACACCCAAGTTCATATAGGCAAAATTAAATGGAATTTTTTAATGGAATTTTTAAAAAGAGAACTTGGAGTTGGTGAGGGAAAAGTAGAGAGTGGGATAGGAGAGGAAATGAAAGGGAAGGGATGAGGAGTTTCCTGGATCTGTAACATTATATCCAAGTACAAATGTTAAATTAAACATCTTAAAATAAAAATAAAAGGATGAAATTTGCAGTTAGAGGTAGCTCAAAAATAATCATTTTGAGTGAGGTAACCCATAGAATGATAAATGTTGCATGTTATCTCTCATATATGGTTGCCAACTTTGAATCTTTACATGTGTATGTTTCATTTAGAAAACCCACACAGGACTGGAAACTAAGATGGGAATGTGTACGGGGGAGTCTTTCAATGGAAGGGAGATATAATGTAGCTTGTGTAAAAGGGGAATGGGAATTGAAAAAGAAAGAAACATTAAGTGCTCTGGGGCATGGAAGGACAGGAGAGGGTAGAGCATGTGGGGAGGGGAAACTAACACTAAATCTTTGGAAAGGTTATGTGCAAACATTCTACTGGAGGAAAAAACTAATCATCAGCCTTACCCAGCTGTGAACCCTGAGAGCTAGAATAATGATTGGTCTGTCAAGAAATGCCCTGTGATGTAATAATAGTGGCAAGAATGTTATATGAGTAACCAACCAATTTCTAATTGGATTTAAGGCCCACTCCACAAGACTGAACCCATGCTTGGCACCATTATCAGAGCCAGGAACATGTAGGTAGATAGGTCTTATTCCCTAGTGGAGAACCTAATACTATTCTTCTGCTAAATTAACATGGTATTAAACTAACTTCTAAAGACCTACTTCTACATGCAGAGACTACTGAATCTCTCAGCTCTTATTAGAGAGATGATGCCTTGGGTCAGATGGCAATTGACACAGAGACTTAAAATTGCTCAATGTCCAGAGGATAAGAGACTGTGGAGTTCTGAGCCTAAATTGGACATCTATATCACACACCCTCCACCCAAGTCTCATAGATCAATTTGGAAGGGGTGGGTGGGTGGAATGACTGTAAGTGCCAGAGGCAGTGGATGAGGGCCAGACGTGGTGGATAACTACAAGGTACAAGGAAACAGTGTTTTCTGGACACAAAGGGGGCAGTTTCACAAATAAACTCACAGCAATGGTAATACTATGCACAAACATGTAGAACTTCAAGCCATATAAAATTCTAGCATGGATAGTGGAGGGGGAACAAACTCTCGCCCTTATCAGATGGCATAATGGCAATTGATAGCTGCTAGTACAGTCAGTTTTCTTTAAAGGTGTGGCACCTGGTAGGTCGACCACATGCCACTGGATAGATAGTTCCTCATCCAGGTGTACATGGGGAGCATAAATTGGACTTGATGGGTTACTAACAAAAAACAAAAAAAGGACAAAAGGACATAATGATGGTGGGGGAAAAATGTGAGGATGGATCTTGGATGAATCAGGCGGAGGAGTAGGGGATGAATATGTTGAAAATACATTGTATGAAATTCTCAAGGATTTAATAAAATTTAAAAAACGTTTGTCAAATTAGCATGGCTTGATGGTGTATGTATGTCATCCTGAGATTACACTTGGAAATCAATCCTCAAAAAGAGGTACTTATATAAGTATACCTGGACACCTAGCTCTGCTTTATAATAGATTTTCCTTCTTTATTTGAATTCATAATTTTAAGCTCTCTTGGTAGGATTATACCACTTGTTTCATTCAAGAGGATCTTTAGATTGCCTCACTTCAATGGGATAAATTAGCAAGTTAAACAAACACTGCAGAATACTGATGAGTCTTAACTATTTTAATTTTGAGCTCCACACTCACAAAACAATAGCAACAATAACTGAGAATAATGAGAAAACATATATGCATTATTTTGTATGTAGAATGGACAAGACAGTATTCAAATATCTATATTAAATTTTTTAAGTTAGTGTAATCTTTAGGATACAGAGAATATATGGACGAATTTCTGGTTGAAAAATATTTCTGCATTTTAAATAATTAACAATATTAAATGATGGTTAGAAAGGACTGTACTGTGTCCTTTCCCTAATTTCATAGTCTGGTAGATATAGATTAGATGGATGGGGCAATTTTCACATGGTACTTTTGGGTATTTATGGCCACAATAAACAATAAAAGCATGGCAATATAATGGGGAGAGAATATATGAATGAACATATAATAAACATTGCTTAGGGATATCTGTAGGTCTTTTGCAGTTATTTTCTCATTTCCTCAGAAACTTCTTGTGGTTTTGTCTTTTCCATCTCAAGGTAGTCTTTTCATTAATCAAAGGCCAACATTTTTTCTGCTACCTGTTTGGAGGCTGAGCTGCAAGAACAGGATAAAAAGAAACTAGGGAGTTAAAAGTGGTAATCAAAGGAAAAAAAATACTTATTTTTAGAGTAACTTAAAATAGTTTAATAGAAAATTTGTCTATTATTATTCCTAAAAGGTTCAAATCCTTACCCCAGGAACTATGATTACCTTGCAATTAGAGGGATAATATTCTTTCTTAAAATACTAAGGTGGGATCAGAGTGATATTCATCTTGTAGGTATATGCTATATTAGGTTAATGCCATGAAATTAACTCTACATATTTAATTATAGGCTCTGATACTTTATCATTTTGTAGCTATGTAATTATAAAAATATTAATTCTCAAGATTCTAGTTCTGTTTCTTCATCTGGAAAATAGGGATAATAATGTTACTACATAAAATTGTGAATATTATGTATCATTAAATGAATGTTTGAATTTTGCCTTGAATTTTATGTATTTTTCTAATGTAAGAATAGCTTACTAAATACTTAGCTATCCTTATTTGCGCATGCATTTCAGACTGCTAGAGGAAGCATTTGATAACAATATAGATTTAGTATCAAGAAAAATAAGATAAAAAGCAAATTTTAAGTTAAAAGTAGAAAAGTTTGGGAAGGATCTTTGCTTCCTGATATGTCGCCAAATTATTTCAAATAATATTAATTTAAATGACAGTTTACAATACCATGGGTATTTTAGATACCTTTCTTTTAAAGATCTGATATTTAAGAGATAACTTTGGATAAATGATTCACTCATGGTACTGAAGGTTCATTTAGAGCTCTGTCTCTGTCACTGTCTCTCTTTCTCTCTGAAGAAGATATAAGCAAAACCAGTATAAATGTGGGTGAGATATCTACAAAAAATTTACTAGATTGTGAGTAGGTTTACATGTATTAACTATTTGAATCTTGATAGGGAAGTAAACCAATCCATCACATTCAAAGCTACTTTTCTATTTTCAAAACTACAGAAGTTTGGGTCTTTCTAAGAGAAAAGCATACTAATGGTTTTAGGGTGTTAAAAAAGTAACAGGATAGCTTGTCTTTCTATTCTAGTTTACATATTTAACTATGCAAAAATTGGTATTTCAAACTCTGTTCAATGACAATACCATGAATTATAGAAAAGGGAGAATAATTTTGAAAAAGTAAACTTATATAAACTTACCTTACAAAAATGACTCCGAGCATCTGGCGATATAACAAACTTCACATCTGGTATTTCAGCTTCCACTATAACATCAAAATTAGGGACTGGAATACTTGGATTGGAAAGAATCTTTAAAGTGGCAGGATCCTTGAGGCCAATGTGACTCTGGACCATGGAATAACCTTTTAAAAAGCCAGATTCTTTGGCATCAAGGGCATCCATGGACCCCGTGGTATGTTTAGAATTAACAGAACCCACACTACTAGTAGAGTCTTGGCACTGAGCACAAATATTTAGGTCATCAAAAATTACATAAGGTCTACAAAGCTCAGATGGATAATGAAATTTAAAGGTGATAAAAAAATCAGGAAAATAACTGTAGTTTGTGTTAGCCAAAAAAATTGAGGTATTTCCAATGGCAATTTTAAGGATAGAGAATATGGAACTGATTTCCAATTCAGGATCAGGAAGATTATTAATATTTTGGATACCAGCATAATTATGAATATCTTGGATATTTATAGCACTATAATTTGGGTTGATGATAATGTTGAAGTCTTTGCAATGAGTAAATCTAGGGAAATATTTAGTATCTGAGGCATATCTTTTTCCAGTAGCAAAATGAGAGCTAATAGCACCACTACAGTTGGTAGTTCTAGTATGTGTAGCAGCAATAGTGCGAGCTGCAAAACTGGGTCTAGAAAAATAGCTGTTTTGGTAAAAAACGTTTGGGTTGACTACAAAGATAGATTTTACTTCATATGTAAATTCAGTGGCAGGGTTATGGTCTAAGTAATATTTTAGGGCAGCTACATCTTTGTGATTAGTAGTGCTAGTGGATTTTATGCCATATTTAGGTTCTGCAATATTGTCAGGTCTAACAGCATTGTGATGATGATGATGATGATGATGATAATGATGATTATTGGACTTGGTATTATAGTTAGAATCAAGACTTTTTTGGAAAGCATGGCTATTGTCTTGGGCGTTGAAGTTGTTAGGCTCAACTTGGTTGATGAAGTCAAGGCTGTTGGAAATGAATCTAATATTCTTGGGGTAAATGTTATTTCCTGATCTATTGTCATTTTTAGCGTCAGCATCATTGTCAGAACTAGAAATAAAGTCCAGCAGAGATCTACTTTGGTTTTCAGTGGTGCAGTTTGAAGTAATGTTAGTTTTAGAGTCAACAGTATTGTGCTGAGTAGCATCATCAGCCAGGCCAGAAGCACTGTCTGAATTGTCAGCATGTACGTCTTCATCAGTGCTATATTGCAAGTGAACATTGTTGGTGGCATTGTCATTAATAGGGTTAGATTCAGTGTTACGATCAGTTACATTTTCAGGGTCACCATCATTGTTACAATCAGAACCACTTGTAGGTCCAGGGTCACTGCCCGGGTGAGGCCTACTATTTGCTATCAGTGCTATTATCAGAGTTACCATCTTTAGGATCACTATCATCGCGATCAGATTTATCTTTGGGATCTTTCTTATCTTTTGTGTTGTCTTCATCATCTCTGTCAGTTTCATCTTCATCTGTTTCATCTTCATTATTTGACTCATCTTCATCATCTGTCTCTTCTTTAGAAAGTTTATATTTCAAATCAGTCTCACTTGGGGGATTTTTAAGTTTAGTCTCACTCTCAAGCTTATCTTCACTTTGCAAGTAAGTAACGGTGAACTCGCTCTCACTTTTAGAAAATGATACTGGTTTTACCATTGTCTGGCCATGAATACTTTGTTGGCTCATATTTCTGGAGTTCAGAGGAAAAATATGGATATCAGTAGCACTCTTGAGAGTTTGGAAAGATGAGCCACTTTCAGAATGGGAAGAAGTTGAATCCATGGAATACTTGGAATCTTCCTTGTGCAGAGGGCAGCTGATGCGAATAGAAGGCTTAGGATCCAGAGACTGAGATAAAGAGCTACTTTGAGAAATCTCGCAGGGTCCAGGAGTTTTAGAGCTCAGAGAACATTCAGAATTAAAGTAAATTTGGGTAGGCAAAGGACCTTCTGAGTCGGAATCAGCAGAATTTATGGAACATTTATGAAAAAGACACTGGGCGATTTCCATAAAACATATGGCACATCTTTTGGTTTCTATGTCCAATGTACATGTAACTCTTTCTAGGGTCTTCTGTTTTATGACCTGCTTAGGTATTGCAGAAGGTGGATTTTGGGGTGAATCTGGTATATTAGAGCTACAAGCCTTGGGATTTAGAGGAACTGGGTCAATTTGAGACCTAAAACCCTGAGATTTTCTGCAGCTGGCTTTTCTGCAAGAATTATCATCCATGAATGTGCGTGAGTCTGAGGAAGAGGTGTGGCTGTGTTCTTTGAACCTTTCCTGTGAGACATTCTTTTCACTGAGAATTGGAGTCACCATCTTTACCAGTTTGACTTTCACATTCTTATCTTCACTCTCGGATTTGCATAAATGAACACTGGAAACTGAGAAAAAAATATAATCAAGATTAGCCAAAATATAATGAAGTCTAGCTTTAATGTCCACATTACAACATCAATACATGAAAAGAAAAATATAATTTCTTTCAGAGTATTTGGGTTTTATTTGATTTTTTTCAAAGGAAGGCCAGGGCCCTAAATTTTTTGCTCAAGAAGATGTCATTTTGAGCTTATTAAGATATAAAAGTGAAACAAGGTCATTTAGTTCAGATGTTTCATTTATCATTAGTTCAGATGATTATATTCAATTAAGAAAGCTTATACTTTATGAGAAGCCATTAAATAATTCACAGAATGATTTGACCAATATAAAACTATGGCTTTATATAACTTGGTTATTACAAATCTACCCTACTGGGCTGGAGAGATGGCCTAGCACCCACATGGCGGCCGAGAACCATCTGAAACTCCAATTCCAGGAGAACTCCAGTTCCAGGGGAATCTGAGACCTTCTTCTGACCCCCGCGGCATAGCACGACACGGGTGTACAAACCTGCATGCAGACAGTACATTCATACACATACAGAAATAGAACAAACAAACAAACAAACAAACAAAAAAAACAAATCTAGCCTACTTCTTCATTATGATTCTAGAAATATCAGGAAACAAAACTCCCTTGTTTAAAGATAAAAAATACCATTGTGATTGGTATACCAAATTTTCAAATTTTTCTTTTCTTAAATTTTTAGCAAGGATCAATTTCTATAGCTATCATGTAAGTACTCAATGGTACCTCATTCTGAAAATGTAGATATTTGTAAATATTTTAGCTTTAATATTGAAGAAAAATATAAAATTTCATTATGCATAACCTTGACATCTAGATAGATAGGCAGAAACATAATTTACTTTTTAAGGTAAAGATTTCCTTCATCATTCCCTTTAAATTCCAAATATCTTTTTATGCCCAAACCACAAATTGTATTTTGGAAACAGCCTGAAAATACTGAATGATAATTTTCATTTTTTAGAAACTGATAATTTTTATAGCATAACGATATAAGCTTTCTCATCAAATTTCTTTACCATAAACATGAATCCATGAGAAATGGTTATAATCTTACATTCTTAATTCTTTAGGTATTTATAAAAGGTTCATATTCAAGTTGGTTCATACTGAAAGATATTCACTAAGGTGGGATTTATATGATTTGTCTACAAAGAAAAATTTCTTGGAAAGACTTCATGGTTTCTTTTCTAAAAAATGAGTGTACGCTCTGATAAATATATGAAGGTGTTGTGAAGTTGTTACATCACCTCTGATATTATGATATCATTAAATGGTATTCACATAATAAAGAAGACACGAGAGATTACTAGCTTCTTAAAATTATATGTTTTATCATA
>VZQC01008144.1:1077445-1113747 GCA_009823505.1 Rhizomys pruinosus
AAAAAAGAAAAAAAAAAAAAAAAAAAAAAAAAATTAAAAAAAAAAAAAAAAAAAAAAAAAAAAAAAAAAAAAAGAAAGACAACATCATGAACTTTACAGGCAAATGGATGGGACTAGAAGCCATTATGCTAAGTGAAATAACATAGTCCCAGAAAAACAAATGACAAATGTTATCCCTCATATGTGGATGCTGGCACCAAATCCCTAGTTGTGAGGCAAACTGAGCAAAGTTAATGTTATATTTCTTTTTATCTGAAAGCAACTGAGCTGTTATAAGGTGACTCCCTTAACGGGCTGAAGAATTAACCTACCACTTCTTTTCAGACTTTTAAATTTGGGTATATGGATAGAGGGTATGTGTGCATATTTTAGAGTAGTATAAAATTAAAATGAAAAATGTGGGAAAAAAGATTGTAGAAACACTGACATAAGATGTAGAAAAGGAGAAATAATGTGTATTTTAGAAGTTTGCAATTTAGCAAACTTAATGTTTGCAATTTAGCAAACATAAAGATATTTTAATTTTCTCGTGAATAGTGTGATAAATATATATACAAATATAAATATAAATATATATGGACAAATAAAAGAACAATTTTTAAAAAAGAATGTACAAAAATTCAATAAAATGTATTATATTACAAAGGACAGAAACTTTGGGAGCTGGTTAAAATTAAAGTGAATACTCATTAAAGTGAATACTGATAGTTTGATTCCTAGTTACTTCAGAAGAAAAAGAAACCAAGGGATACAGAGCTGTTCATGTGCTAAACGCCCCCCTTAATATTTTCGGCTGTGTATCACCTTTGGAATCTTTCATAGAGTATACCATTGCCAGATGTGGCTCCTCATCCGTGCACTTTTAGAACAATGGCAATGAAAGAAAATGATGAATAAAAAAACCCCACACATAACAGGAATATATAAAAAACTTTAGGACACCTTGAAAAGAAAATAAAAATTTACACATTACAGGCATAGAAGAATCCTACACCAGTCATACAGATCAGATCTTCAACTGAATCATAGTAGAAAACTCCCTCAAATTAAGAAAGCACATGCCTATACACATACAAGCATATGGAACATGAAATAGGACCAGAGAGAGGGAAAAAAAAAAACCTATGGCATTATACTTAAAACACTATACATACAAAATAAAAAGGGTACTGAAAGCTGCAAGATAAAAGCCACAAGACAAATATAAAAGAAAACCAATCAGGATTACAGCTAACGTCTCAGTGGAAATTTTAAAAGCCAGAAGAGCCTGGAGTAATGTACTCTAAAAACAAACAAAAAACAAACAAACAAACAAACACCACATATGTGCCCCACCTTGTCCCCTTGAATGCAGGTGGCCTACAGTTCCTTTCCCTCAGATCCCTGGACTAACTTCTTAACCCAGATTAGCTAAATACCATAGCATAGATTGCAAAATACCTGAAAGGATAGTCCCACCCTGCCCCTCAAGGACTCTGGTAAGTTAGATCCCACCCATCTCATCTGCATCTCTATTCCTTTCATCTTGCTTGCTCTCACCTTGCTCCCTGCCAGACTTGGACTTAGACAGGCTCCAATCTCTCTGCCTTAAATCTCTGGCCTAGCCTCCTAACACAGACTAGCTAAATTCCCTAGCTCCTTATCTGTCTGATACAGACCATCCCACCTAATAACCTAACCAACCTACCTACTGTTAGGGTGTGAATTCTGCAAAGTCCCGGACTCTATTTGAAATGCAGGGGCACTCAAGGCAAGCACCAAGAAAACTGCTTTACCAGCCTTCCTTTGCTTATGGAACAGAGGACCATCACAGAATACTCTGCCCTTTTGAAAAGTTGGAGACTTCTGCTTCACACCCTTCCCTCTCTCCCTACCTGAGGTCTTACCCACTCCCTTAAATGCCCCAGCCGGACATCATTCAGTGCTGGCTCTATTTTCATTTGAACTTAGCTCTGGCTACCCTGAAGTAAACTTAATCCTGGAGTGCCTAAAACCTTGTGATCTCTTTATTTGTTTGGGAGAACATGCCATAACGTAACATTCTGGTGCCTTGGACTCAGATCCCTTGTGACGCCCCCCCCCCCCCCCGCACACACCCCTGGGGGCAGCCTCCAGCCAGACCTGTTACCTGGAACAGGCCAGACAGTACCCACAATCCTGAAAGTACAGGACCTTCCCTGTGTTTTCTGGGAAATTCCCTTTACCCACCCCTTCTCAGTCATACCCTCTTGCCCTGCTCCTCTTCTGGGTAGAGATTTAATACAAATACTTTGTTTACCTTATCCCTCCCTTCCCCCTCCCCAATCTTCCTCCTCACTTCAGTCGCTTCCTATAAACCTTAACCCAGCTCCTGGCCACTCCCAGACTCTGAGGTTAATCCTAGGGTGTGGGACACTTCTACCCCTGGGCTGGCCTCTCACCGTACCCTGATTCATATTGCTTTCAAACATCCCTCTATCTTCCCTTGCAGGGTTCAAAACCCTACTGCTCTTAAACACAGACAGAGTCTCAAGTGCATTATTCAATTATTACTTAAGGCAGGCCTTCTCAAACCTACCCACTCTCCCTACAACACTTCCATTCTCCCTGTGCTCAAGCCTGATGGGTCCTATTGTTTAGTTCAAGACCTGTAGTTCCTATCCACCCAGTGGTGTCCAACCCATACACTCTCCTGTCCCACATCCTCTCCTCCACAACTGACTTTATGGAATTAGACGTTAAAGATGCCTTTTTCTCCATCCCCCTACAGCCCAATTCACACTTGCCTTCGTCTAAGAGCACCCCAATACCGGGATGAGTTCCCAGTTGACTTGGACAGTTCTTCCTCAGGGGTTCAGGGACAGCCCCCATTTATTTGGCTAGGCCCTGGCCCAGGGTCTTTCTGTCTTAGACTTATGACCATCCATTGTGCTGCAATAAGTGGATGATTTACTCATTTGTTCTCCCTACCTTGTCTCCTCTAAAACTCACACTGCTCTCCTGCTCACCTTCCTTGGGGAAAAGGGGTACCAGGTCTCTCTTTCCAAAGCCCAGGTCTCCCTTCCCCAAGTTAAATACCTCGGATTTCTCCTCACCCCCAACTCCTGCATTCCACCATTGATCTTAAAAACCATCTCAAATCCCTACAGCCTCCTACATCTAAGGAAGCAATCCTTTCTTTCTTAGGTGTAGTGGGATATCTAAGGACTTGGATTCCTAACTTTGCTCTCCTGGGGAAGCCCTTGTACAAGGTTTCAAAGGGAGATGTCTCTGAACCTGAGGGCCCTTTAGGCCCTGTTAAGGTTACCTTCTTTTCTATCCATGATACCCTTCTTCAGGCCCCCTCTCTGGCCTTTCTGGACATCACCGCCCCTTTCTCCTCTATGCCTGTGAGAACAAGAGACTGGCTCTAGGAGTCTTAGGCCAAATGAAGGGACCTACTTTTGCTTCCATGGCTAGATGTCTCAGTAGTCCCCATCTGGCATTGAAGGTTTGAAGGATTCTTAAGTTTTATATCTGAAGTACAATTTCTCAGACCTTAGTGATTATTTCTGGTTATACTTTAGCCCAGATTAAATAAGGTTTTTGTTTTGTCAAGGTCAGTTGAGGATCTGGTCCTCAGGGTTCTCTCGGGTTTTTTTTTTTTTGGGGGGGGTAGGAGCACCTTGCTCCTTTCAGCTTTTCATTTACCAGTTCCATCCACTCAAGGACAAAATCAGGTCTTGGTAGACCAGGCTTCCTTTTCTGAAGCATGAGCAGACTTTCTTCTTTATAGACTGGACACTGGCTGGAGTCCCATTAGTGGCTCTCTAAGACCTCCCTGAACAGGAAGACTGATGACTCACATTTGCAGGACATTTCAAGAGATGCACCCATGCATAATCCCCTAAGACTTAGTTGACCTCTGAGGGCAAGGAACAAAGTCATCCCTTAGGTCACTCTGCAAAATTGGTATGGGTATTAAGTATGGTTATTAAGCACCCAGAAAGGCTATGTTACACCAGCCTGATACATCACACCTATACTAAAACTTGAGAATTCTCCAAACCTTCAATGCAGATGGGGACTACTGTGATAGCCAGCTTGTGGACTGAGTGACTACTGGGATTTCAGCCTCTTCAGAGTGTAGACTGCCGTTGTTAGACTACCCAGGCTGTGTCATGGAGGCCAGTGCAGGAAAATCAAGACAGGACAAACTCTTGCTGGACCTCATTTGGGTGACCATGGTGGGGAGGGACCCCAGTGGAGCATGGGCAGGATTGATAGCTGTTTAGGTTTGCCTAGGAGGAACCTTCAAGCACTTCCTTGGGGGAAAACATGACATCTTTTGGCAAGAAAGAAAGAAAGAAAGAAAGAAAGAAAGAAAGAAAGAAAGAAAGAAAGGAAGGAAGGAAGGAATATAAAGNTGTAAGAATTAATCCGACAATACATGCTGGAAGAGTACTTAGAAAACCGTAAAAAGGCCTGTTTGGAAATATTTCTTTCTTTTTTGATGTTTGAAGTTTTCGTTATGTGTTTCTTTTCCTGCTTTAAAAGCTGTGTGTGTGTGTGTGTGTGTGTGTGTGTGTGTGTAGGAGAAAAAAATGGAATTTCCATGTTAAAGTATCACTGTATTTTGATGCTATTTTTGGTATCACAAGTTTCATTTATGTTACTTTGATGCTATGTGTACTCCAAAGTTCACCTTAAAATAAAATTAAAAAAAAATCTCCATTATTAACGCTTCTGAATGCTTCCTCTGTCTGTGCACCTCTACAAAAGTGATTACCCCTTCCTCTCCTGGTGTACAATGTTTCCAACCAAACCACCTCTCAGTGTTCCCAAACTCCCCTTTTAGGCATTCCTTTGCCACCCCTGCTTCACTATCTCAAAGGAACTGAGTGCTGAGCAGCTCAGATTTCAAACTGCCCAGGGTTCCTCCTAGAGGAATGTGATGGTCAGGGGCCAAACATCTCTGGCTCCAGGACTGGCATTCCTATCTCCTCTCAAATATACACCTGTATTTCTGCTAATACCTTTGGCCCATCCCTTCAGGTGGTACTAGTGCCTGGTCCAACTGTTTACACTCCAGGAGAGGTCCAGGCCCACCTGGGAAGGTAGGAGACTTGAGTGACATCCTTAACTGTCCATCATCCCAGGACCAAGCAGGTAGTCATGATGAAAGTTTTAGTGGGCATCAGCCTAGGCTCCATGGTTGCTGCCACCAGGATAGTTGCAGGCAGTTTGGGACACATCCCTGTCACAGTTCTGGGATTTTCCCAAGAACTTCAGCAACTAACACACAGCTTGTAACCCCTGTGGAAGCTACTGCTCAATCCATTCAGATATTTCAGCAGCATCTCTCCTCTTTATCACTATCCAGAATAGATGGGCTTTGGATTTGTTTACAGCTGAGAAAGGGCGAACCTGCCTTTTTCTAGGCAAAGAGTGTTGCTATTGTGTCAATGAATCAGGAAAGGTTGAACAAAATATCCATTGTCTGCAGAAAGTAGTGCATAACCTGTCACAGAGGACTCCCAATGGAGAGGGCCCCTCTAATTGGGGTCCCTGTGCAGTGATCCTTCCTTGGTTAATGCTTTTACTAGGCCCATTGACAGTATTAGGAATTTTGTGCACAGTGGCTCCATGCGTTTTACGATATTTCCAAAACCAAAGCCAACACCTCACTCATACAAGATTTATCCAGCTTCTTCTCTCAGTTCCAGAAGGAAAAACTGCCTAGCAGCAACTGACCTATGCCGAACCGGACTGGGCACTGGACATCGAAAACAACTAAGATGGAGAATCACATCCTGACTTTCCACCCTAAATCCCCCACCCTGTTCCTTCCAGCTATGAGGAGCTGCCCAGCAAACTAACTCTATTGGTGCAGTAGAGCCACTGTTGTCTAGGGGATGGTCAATGTAAAACAAACCCTTCCCCCCCAAGTTAGTATTGATCAGAGTGTTTTTGTCACAACAGTTAAAAGAAACTAAAATATGTATGTCTAGTCAAGATTTATTAAAAATACTTAAACTTTTGTTCAAGCTTTATTTATATGTAATATAGTAATTAAAAATACCAAGTTAATACAACTGACTCTCTTGGAGGTTTAACAACCATACTTAAACGCTCTAATCTGATATGGTCAGAGGGATTTAAAGGGACAATTTTTTGGCCCTTGCCCTCTAAGGTCAACTTAATCCTAGGGGACTGTGAGGGCACTTCTCAAAATTTCCTATCACTGTGAGTCACTGTGCTTGGAGGTCTTGGAGATCCACTGAAAGGACTCCAGCCAGTGTCCAGTCTATAAATAGGAGGCTCAGCAAAGAGCTAAACAAAGCCCAGATCAGCAGGACCTCTGGCTTCTCCTTGGGCAGATGGAACTGGGAAGAAAGAAGCCAAAGGAGCCAGGTGCTCCCCGAAGGCCCAAGTGAACCCTGAGGACCAAAACCTCAACTGATCTTAACAGTAAAATTAAATTAATTTATGTGAGCTAACTGTATGGTTTTTCCCAATAGGAAAGTATAATCAAAAAATAAAATAACTTATAACCTTATTACTTCAGAGATAGGTGAGATCTGCTGTGCCATGTTAGAAAATACCTTAGAGATAGGTGAGATCTGCACCATGTTAGAAAAATACCAATCTTTTACAACAGAATATAGGTCCTCACCTCTTCCAATTGGATATCCTGGGTGGGGATCCTCCGATGGCTAAGGCATTTATCAAGGCCCCTGTTGCTACTGAGAATTTTGTGCACTGTGGCATCATGCCTTTTATGCCATTTCCAAAACAAAATCCAACAGCTCACTCATACAAGATTTAACCAGCTTCTTCTTTCAGTTGTAGAGGGAGAAAGTGCATACCAACTACTGGGCACTACCTATCCCAACCAAGCACCATTGACAGAGTGATTAAGACAGAGACCAGATCCTGATTTTTTCAGCATGAACCATCCCCCTTCCTTTTTCCCAACTATGCTCCCTAACAGCTGGAAGCAGGTAAAGAAGGAATATGATGCCCCTTCTCTATTATAACCAAAAGTCTGGACTGTTAAGCTTGGTTCTCCCAAAGATCTAGAATTTATGGCCAGAATTCCCAGAACACACAGATCTTCCACACCCTGCAGAAACTGTCAATCAATGACCTCACTTCCTCTTTATCTGCTGTCCTATCATAGACACCTAAAAGGGACTAGCCAGATGCCATTTTGCTGCTGGCTGCTATGCTCCATCTAGAAGGCCCAGCCCTGACTCTTCCTGAAGTAAATTTTCCCAGAGTGCCTAAGCCTGGTGTTTTCGTTTTATTTGGGGTCACACTGACACAAGCCTAATCCACCACCATGGTCAAGGAAGGCGTTGCTGCTGGAGGTGTAATGGACGTAAACACTGCTTTACAAGAAGTGCTGAAGACCGCCCTTGATCCACGATGGCCTAGCACGTGGAATCTGCGAAGCTGCCAAAGCCTTACACAAGCGCCAAGCCCATCTTTGTGTGCGTGTGCATCCAACTGTGATGAGCCAATGTATGTCAAATTGGTGGAAGCCCTTTGTGCTGAGCATCAGATCAACCTGATTAAGGCTGATAACAAGATGCTAGGGAAATGGGTAGGCCTCTGCAAAACTGATTGAGAGGGGAAGCCCCGGAAAGTGGTTGGCTGCAATTGTGTAGTTGTTAAGGATTATGGCAAGGAACCTCAGGCCAAGGATGTCATTCGAAGACAAGAAATGAAGAAATAAATTTTTGCTAATTAAAAGAAAAACCTCCCAAGTAAAAAAAGCCCAGGTCCAGATGGATTCATGGCAGAAATCTATAAGACATTTAAAGAAGACCTACAACTACTACTACTCAAATTAATCAAGAGGATAGAAACAGAAGGAAATCTCCCAAATTCCTTCTATGAAGCCAACATCACTGTAAATACCACAAACAGGCAAAGATACAGTCAAAAAAGAAAACTATAGACCCATTTCATTAATGAACATAAATGCAAAAGTTCAAAAAGTGCTTGTAAAACGCATACAGGCACATATCAAAAAGATCATCCACCATGGCCAAGGTGGATTCATACCAGAGATGCAGGGATGGTTCAACATACATAAATCAATAAATGTCATAAAGCACATAAATGGACTGAAAGTAAAAAACCACATGGTTATCTCAATTGATGTGGAAAAGGCCTTCAACAAAATTCAGCATGTCTTCATGTTTAAAGTCCTGGAGGGAATTGGACTGGAGGGAACATTCCTCAACACAATTAAAGCCATATACAACAAACCCACAGCCAGCATTATCCTAAATGGGGAAATACTAGAAATGTTCTCCTTAAATTCAGGAACTCAGCAAGGCTGCCCCTTAACCCCACTCCTTTTCAATATAGTGCTTGAAATACTCGTGAGAACAATAAGACAAGAAAAGGAAATTAGAGGAGTACTAATTGGAAAAGAGGAAGTCAAACTATCCCTTTTTGCATATGACATGTCCTAAGGGAAGCCAAAAAACTCCATCAGAAAACTCCTAGAAACCATCAACAGGTTCAGTAATGTGGTGAGCTACAAAATTAACTTACAAAAATCAGTAGCCTTTCTTTATGCCAATAACAAACAATTGGAGAAGGAATACAAGGAGACTTTCCCACTCACAATAGCCTCCAAAAATAAATTATCTAGGAACAAACCTGACCAAACACATTAAAAATCTCTACAATGAAAAATTTAAATCCCTCAAGAAGGAGATTGAGGAAGACACTAGAAGATGGAAGAACTACCCATGCTCATGGATTGAAAGAATCAATATAGTAAAAATGACCATCCTGCCCAAAGTAATATACAGATCCAATGCAATGCCAATTAGATTAGAATCCCCATGAGCTTCTTCACAGACCCAGAAAAAAGCATCCTAAAGTTCATATGGAGAAGCAAAAGACCCCAGATAGCCAAAGCAACCCTGAGCGAAAAGAGCAATACAGGGGGGATTACCATACCAGACTTCAAATTATATTATAAGGCTATAGTCATAAAAACAGCCTGGTATTGGCAAAAAATAGACTGTAGATCAATGGAACAAAATTGAGGATCAGAACCTGAGCACATCCAATTTCAGCCACCTCATATTTGACAAACAGGCCAAGAAGACTCAATAGAGGAAAGACAGCATCTTCAGAAAATGGTCTTGGCATAACTGGATGACCATCTGTAGAAGAATAAAATTAAACCCCTACCTCTCTCCCTGTACCAAAAATCAACTCCAAATGGATCAAAGACTTCAATGTGAAACCAGAAACTCTGAAAATGATAGAAGAAAATGTTGGTAGTAACCTACAAGAGACAGGTGTAGGAAAAGACTTTCTAAATTAGAAAGCAGTTGCACAAAAGATAAGGTCAATAATTAACAAATGGGAACTTATTAAACTCAAGAGCTTCTGCGCAGTGAAAAAAGAAACAAAGAAGTGATGAGAAAACCCACAGAATGGGAGGAAACCTTCACCAGTGATACATCTGATAGATCATTAATATCAATAGTTAAGGAAATGCATATTAAAACCACCTTAAGTTTTCATCTTACTGCTATAAGACTAGCTCTGATCCAGAAAACAAAGGATACCAAATGCTGGAGAGGTTGTGGGGAAAGCGGAACACTCATCACTGCTGGTGGGAATGCAAACTCATGCAACCTCTATAGAAGGCAGTGTGGATAACCCTTAAAAGACTCAAAATGAGCTTACTACCTGACCCAGTCATACCATTCCTGGGTATATACCCACAAGACTCATGCTACTGCAGTGATACATGCACATCTATATTTATTGCAGCTCTCTTCTCAATAGCAAAGAGCTGGAAGCAACCCAAGTGTCCCTCAACTGACAACTGGATAGAGAAAATATGATACATCTACACAATGGAATTCTATGCAGCTGTAAAGAAAGATGACATCATGAATTTTGCAGGTAAATGGATGAAACTAGAAGTTATTATGCTAAGTGAAGAAACACAGTCCCAGAAAAACTATGAATGGTATCCCGCATTTGTGGATGTTAGCTCCAAATTCCCAGTTAAGAGGAAAACTGAGCAATGTTAATGTTATATTTCTTTTTATCTGAAAGCAACTGTGCTGTTATGTGAATCCCTTATCAGGCTTTAGAATTAACTTACCACTTATTTTCAGACTTTGTAATTTTGGTATACGGGTGGAGGGTATATATTCATATTTTAGAGTAATATAAAATTAAAGAGAAAAATGTGAACTCCTAAACATATTTTGGAATTAACATACATTTTATTTTCAGAGGTCATAATTTTGGTATATATAGGCATATTATGGAGCAATACAAATGGGAAGGAACAACAAGATCAAAAGGACTGGGTCAAAGAACTGACTGAAACAGTTAACTTCTGCCCAAACAATAAACCTCTGCAGAGAAAAACTTTAAAAAGACTGAGAAAAAGATGCAAGACATGTATGCCAGAATGCACGAACTGGAATGGGGTGGGGGGCATCAAAAAGGGAATGTGTTGAAATTGTACTGAGAAGTGATGTATGAAATACACAAAACAGTAATATATATATATACATATATATATATATATATATCAAGCAATAAAAAATGAAAAGAAAAAAAAAGCTACTCTTTGCAACAGATGGATGCTACTGCAGAATCCCACAACTGGTCAGACACAGATATATACATCTGAAAAATCCCCATTCCTAGGAGACACATCTACAATTGAACTTCTACATGCAGAACGAGGGGCAGAGACAAAGTGAGTGCACCCCTCTATTCTCACCAGTGAAGCTTCCTTTACATAATAGTGCGCGAGGCAAACAGAAGGCCACAACTAGTCAAGCATCAAAGAATGGCAGTCCCTAGAGTGGGTATCCTGGATGGGGCCCCTATATTAGACCTCACCTACCCATGGCTCAGGCAGGGACTGGAAGGACTGTAAGAGACAGGGATGGTGCATGAAGGTAGAGAAGCAGTGACTTACAGTCAACTATAACTTTCACATGTAAACTTGTGGCAATGTAGACATCAGACATGGGACCCATGCCAACTGGGACAAGGTATCAAAGCAGAGCAAGAGAAACGGGTGGGGGACTGACCCTGGACTGAGAACTACAAGTGACTGAGTACTGTTGGGTGAGGAAGAGTATGCCTTACCTAGGATTGCTAGATATGCCGAATAGACTCCAGCAGATCTATTTGCACAGAAGAATGTCTGGGTTTGGGAGCTTGACTAGATAGGGCTTAACTTGGATAGTGCAATGCATGAATTCTGATGGGGGGTTGAGGTATTGGGGGTTGCTGGGTTTAATTGGGAACCATTGTATGAGTTGTACAAATGCTCAATAAAAATTTTAAAAAGAAAACAATACAAAAATAAATGAACCTAACAGCTGTTTCTTTGAAAGTCTTAACAAGATAGACTGATGCTTAGCTTGGTTAACTAAAAGAAAAGAAAGAGCAAATCCAAATTATCAAAATGAGAGACTAAGAGGAAACATCACGACATCAAAAAATGCAGAACATTGTAAGGGAATACTTTAAAAATCTATATTTCTTTAAATTTGAAAATCTAAAAGATTTTCTAAAAACATGGACATCAACAAAATTAAACCAAGGAGAGATCAACAGCTTAAACTAACTTATAATAAATAAGTTAATTGAAACAGTAATACAATACCTCTCAACTAAACAAACACCAGGAACAAATGGATTCACAGCAGAATTCTACCAGACCTTTAAAGAAGATCTACAACCAATACTGCATAAATTATTCAAAAGGATAGCAACAGAGG
The DNA here is from genome assembly GCA_009823505.1 of Rhizomys pruinosus. NCBI lineage: Eukaryota > Metazoa > Chordata > Mammalia > Rodentia > Spalacidae > Rhizomys > Rhizomys pruinosus. The sequence continues at coordinate 1,089,202 of VZQC01008144.1, forward strand.
GAGAATTCCTGAAGACCTTCTCTGAAGCCAGAATGTCTCTAATACTAAAACCAGGCAAAGATAAAACAACAAAAAAGAAAACTATAGACCCATATCCTTAATGAACATAGATGTAAAGATACTCAACAGATATCAGACACATAGCAAAAAGATCATCCACCATGATCAAGCTGGCTTTATTACAGAGATTCAGGAGTGGTTAATATACCTAAGTCAATAAATGTAATAAAATACATAAATTGATTTAAAGACAAAAAACCACATGGTGATCTCAATAGATGCAGAAAAGGCCTTTGACAAAATCCAACATGCATTCATGTCAAAAGTCCTAGAAGGAATTGGTCTGGAGGGAACATTTCTCAACCTAATTAAAGTTATATTACCCCCCCACCAACATCATTCTAATGGAGAAAAACTGGAAGCATTCCCAGTAAAATCAGGAATGAGACAAGGCTATCCATTATCTTCTCTCCTTTTCAATATAGTACTTGAAACTCTTGCAAGAGCAATAAGACAAGAGAAGGAAATTAAAGGAGTACTATTTGGAAAAGAAGATGGCAAATTATCTCTGTTTGCAGACAATATGATATTTTTTCATAAGATACCCAAAAATTCAACTAGAAAACTGTTAGAAATGATGAATACTTTCAGTTAAGTGACAGGTTACAAAATCAACTTACAAAAATCAGTAGCCTTTCTATATACCAATAACAAGCAATCAGAAAAAGAATAGAAAATAGAAGGTATATTATTTGTTTTTTAAGTAAAGATGAAGTTGGTGAATATAGATTGTTAGTAATTATAGCTTCTTTTTAAATTGATAAAAAATGCTCTAATGTTAACTGTTGACATTTGAATATATCTGTAAAAGTATTAAAAACCACTGAATTTTATACTTTATGGGGTGAATAGCTAAAAGCATTTTAAAAAGACAGACTTTGAAAATCTAACCAGATTCCCAGGCAAATAAAAGTTATCAAAATTTGTTTCCAGGTGGATTATATGACTACGTGGGATTACATGACTCTTATTTGGGGGTCTTGGAACATTATATATAATGCAGGAATACTTTATTTCATGTGCCTTTTCAATTTGTTTCTATTTAGTAAAACACAGGCTTGATTATTACTATGTATTACATTCAGCACATCTTCCTAGAGAATCATCTTTTCTGGATATTATTTTAGAATTGTTTCAATACTTCTGATTCTGAATTCATTTTTCTAAATATTGACAAATATGACGAATGACTAATTTCTTAGGCAATTTCCACTTAGTATACTCACGTCTGGGGTCCACTTGTTGTACATGCTGCTGCTCTTCGTTTTTCCTTCCATCTCCACCCTGAACAGGGAGGAAGAGAGGCCTCCAGAAACCTAGAATCATATTAAATTGATTCAATTATTTTCTAATTATTGTGCAAAGAATGTCTACTATATGATTCTACAAGGGAAAACTTGTTTGATGCTAAAAATTCATTTTATAAATATATTCATTTTTAATGATTCTCCCATTCCCAACTTTTATGAAGTTTATTAAAGCAATACTAAAGAATATGTTTAAAACATTATAGCATCTGTTCATAGGATCTTTGGACTATGTAATAAATAGATGCTCATTTATGTCTCTAAAAATTCATAGCAAGTTTTGTCATTTTGAAACAGGGTCTCCCTATAGCCACAGCTAGCCTAGAACTTACTGGCCTCCATCTCACAGAGATCTGCCTGTCTCTGCCCAGGAATTGGAGTTATAGGCAATTGTTAGCCACCATGTGGGTGCTGAGAATTGAACCTGGATCCTCTGTAAGAGCAGCTAGTGCTCTTAATTACTGAGGTATCTCTCCAGCCTTATTATGCTACTTTGATCAATTAAATAAAGATGATAAGAGTAAATGCACAGGACTGGAGAGGTCATATATCCTAGATAAACCTCATCTCTGTCATATCTCTAGAAAAATGAAATTTCTTACCATATGCTAAATTTAAATTTACAGACAAATGTACCATATGGCACTAATTAAAGAAGCTTCTTTTTCCAACAGATGGAGGCTATTACAGTGTTCCACAACTGATCACACACAAAGAATATATGTCCGAGAGATGTTCAGCCCTAAGTTACACACATCTACACCTAAGACTCATGGAATGTAGCAGAACAGATGGTAGAGAGAACACTAATACATCCCTCAACTTTCACCAGTGAAGTTTCCTTATACAAAAGGTATGATGCACACAGAAGGCCACAACTGGCTTAGTTTTAAAGACTGAAAAGTGCATGTTCCTTGATAGGACTCCTACATTAAACCTTACCCACTTAAGGTTCAGGGAATCTGGTGGAAGAGGCTGTGGAAAGATTTTGAAGACCCAGGGTTGGTGTATGAACACAAGGAAACAGAAGTTTTCAGGTGACTGGATACTTGTTCAAATGAACTTGCAGCAATGCTGACAGCATGCACAAGACCCATGGAGAGTCAATGAGATAAAAATGAAGGAAATGGGCAGCAGGCCCCCACCTTAGTCAAGGAACCATTGCCAAATAATTTTTGTGAGCTGAGGGAGAGTAGATCTTTAGGGAAGTGACTCTAAATAGGCTGACCATACTTCAGTGGATGAACTTGTGCTAAGGGACACCTGGATAGAAAAGCTTGAGCAGATAGGACTTAACACATATGACAGACTATCCAATATCTGGGGGGGGTATGGGGGCCTAAGAGGGGAATGTGTGTCTAAATTTGATTAAGGTGTGGTGGTTTGAATGAGAATGTCCCCCACAGGCTTCAACTATTCAGACATTTTGTCCTCAGTTGGTGGCGTTGTTTTGGGAGATCTTTAAAGGTGTGACAATGCTGGAGGAAGTATGTCACTAGGGGTGGGCTTAGAGAGTTCAACAAGCCTTGGTGGTCTCCAGTTGTTCTCTCTCTCTCTCTCTCTTTCTCTCTCTCTCTCCTTCCTATATTCACTGGAAGATGTGAACCTCGGCTTTCTGCTCCAGCTCCTGTCACAGTGCCTCCCCTCCACAAATGGACTCTAATTTCCTGGAACCATCAATTGTAAGCTCAAATAAGCTCTTCCTTTTATAAGTTCCCTTGGTCATGATGGTTTTATCACAGCAACAGAAAAGTGACTAACACAGGTGTGTTTTATGAAATGCATAAAAACTCAATAAAATATTAACAATGAAAAAATAAAAGAGCAACTTCTCTCTTAGTGTTGGGAAGACAATATATATATATATATATATATATATATATAGGTAAAATCTATCAGTTATGAATTAGTATCAATAAATTAGTGCTACTCTATTAGTACTAATTATTACATATTAACTGTTTAGAACAATTCATGGCAGTACTCTAGAAAGCATATATTTTAGTTCTACAGAGGTAAAACAATAATGAATGAGGATTGTAATGAGTAATGGAGTTGGCTTGTGTAGTATTTGCTTTAAACAGTGTTTAATGGATTTCGGCCATTTTTTAAAATTAATTTTATTTATTCTTTATGTGTATGAATGTACTGTCTGCATGCAGGTCTGTGCAACCATATTGAGCAATGCTGCGGAGGTCAGAAGAGGGCGTCAGATTCCCCTGGAACTGGAGTTAATGACGGCTCTCAGCCACCATGTGCGTGCTGGGGATCAAACCAGGTCCTCTGCAAGAGCAGTCGGCACTCTTAACCGCTAGGCCATCTCTCCAGTCCTCAGCCATTTTTTTTTAACAGAAGGGACTCTGAAAGGTTGAAAGTTGCTATTTAAGCAAATTCTTTCATATATTTATTATAATATATTTAGTATACATTAGGTATTCTATGAACAGCATTTCATAGAAAACATCTCTAACAATGCAATTGAATCTCATGAGACTCTCTAGCCCTGAAGAGAAGTTATTCCATTTCATTTAATATTTAACAGATGTTAGAAATATTAAAAACCGGAGCAATATAGAAACTTAAATTTTTATATTTTGCATATTGATTAATACAATTCTTAAGGGATTGTTCATATTTCTTCATTAGAACAGATATTAGAAAAGAATTAACATAGTTAATAAATTCAAGTAAATTAAAATAATTGTTTTATAATTTTTCTCTAATGTAAAAAACAGACATCTAGCACTATTCAACCAATATCTGCTTTAAAATAGAATTTCAGAAATTAATTTCTCACATAACTTAATTCCTTCTAATGGAAAAGCATTTCTAATTAGGGGGCAAAGAATTTTTTTTTTTTAGAAAAATGTCCAAAATAAACAACCATGACCACAAAAATAGTTGAAATCTTCCTTTTAGTATTTCAGGCTGTGTGGAAAAAAATGACTAATATGAAATAAAGCTGTCTATCACAATTAAACATTAATTAAATTGTCTAGGGAATGGATAATTATAATTATTTTGTATGATAAAACATGATTAACAAGATAAATGCTAAGTATTCTCTGAAAATTTGAGGAATATTTTTATGAAGAAATATGGGTAATTTGAATTCTTATGTACTAAGGACTCAATACTTTTTTTCTTTTCACAATAACTAAATAGCTATTAGAAGCAATCCACTTACCTATTGATGAGTGATGGATATTAAATTCTACATGGTGTATTCTTAGGCCAGAATAGACAGTTTGATAAGGATTTTAATTTTCCTCTTTTGAAATCAAGGAACTAAAACTGCCTAAACCAAGATGATTTTACAAGCTTTTAATTATGTTTTTTATTTTAAGTATATTAATGTTTTGCCTGCATGTATTTAAGTGTACCATGTGTGTACAATGCTCATAGAAGCCAAAGAGGGCATTGGATTCTCTTGAACAGGAATTACTGTTGTTAGCTAAGTCTGGAACTTGAGTCTTCTGCAATAGCAGCCAATGCTCGCTAATGGTGAGCCATATCTCCAGACTGGATTTTACTAATTTTTAAAGGTTAAATAAAAAAAAAATATCTGTCTTTAAGCCACCCTCTGACTGGATTTAAGGCCCACTGAATGGGATGGGAACCATGTCAAGCACTGTTATTGGTGTCAGGAATCTGGTACTGGCTAAGGTGATAGACCCTGGGGCAGAACCTACTACTAATATTCTATTAAATGGACATGGTATTGAAATGACTTCAAATGACTTCTTTCTCTTCTTTTACAGACATGTCCAGCCTATGGTCCCAGCTGGTCTGGAACTCACTATGTAGACCAGGTTTGCCTCTATCTCTGAAAAATCAGCTTGCCTCTGCCTCACGAGTGCTAGGATCAAAGGTGTGTGCCACTAAATCCAGCTCCTAGCGACTTATCGCTATACTCATAGATTGATGCATCTCTCAAGAACTAGCCAACGTGATGAGAATAAGAGACTGTAGAATGCTCAGTCTTAAACAAGACTTCTATATCCTATCCCTCCCCTGAAAGCTGGGATCATTGTAGAAGAGGAGGTAGAAAGAGTTTAAGAGGGGCTGGAGAGATGGCTCAGTGGTTAAGAGTACCAACTGCTCTTGCAGAGAACCCAGGTTGGATTCCCAGCATCTACATGGTGGCTAAGAACTGTCTTTAACTCCAGTTCCAGGAGATCTGCAGCATTGCACGACACGGGTGCACCTACTTACATGCAGCCAGTACATTCATACACATAATATAATAAATAAAAAATATATACTTATAAAAAAAGAGAAAGAGTTTAAGAGCCAGAGTTGGTAGGTAACTATAAGGAAACCCTTTTACAGAAAGCAGAGCAGGTTCATTTATGAACTCTTACAATCACTATGACACATTCATATGACCTGCTTAAGCTCAAACCAGACAAAATCTCAGAATGTGGGGAGGAGTAGGCATGAAAGCCCACCCCTAACAAAGGAACTATTTGCATGTGATGCCTACTGAGAGAGGAAGAGTCAGTTTTCTTTAAGGTTATAGCCCTCTGTTAGGGCAATTATGCTCCAGATCTGGCACCACTCTAGAGATTATTTGGGCAAGACATTTGGACTCAACTGGGGGAAAAAAGAATGCAAATGTTGGGTGGATAGGACTGCTGAGGTGGCTCTATGAGGAGTTGGGAGAGAGGGAAATATCAAAATATATTTTATGAAGCTTTCAAAGAATCAATAAAAATAACAGAAAAAAAATAAATGTCTAGTCTCTGAATTTCTCATGGTGTCCTTAAATTGTTTCAGCCTCAAATCTGTCAAAGCTAAAACCAACATTTTGGAAATTATTAATTGAATTTGTAAAAAGAATATGCTTTCAAAGTCCACATAGATTTTAGCTTACCTGCAGGACGATTTCCCTTTCTGCGAGCACCAAGACGCTCTGCTTCATTTTTTGAATCATGGTGGTAGCTCTCATTATCATGCTCACTTCTGTGTCTCCTTTTCCTGTCAGGTTCCATGAAATGTCTGTTTCTTTCTTTATCCATTTCAAATTCCTCATTTTCTGATCTCTCTCTCTTTATGTGGCCTCCTGTACTTTCAGATACATTTTGATTTCTTTCACTTCCAGAGTGTGTCTGATGTGGCTCAGAACTGGAGTCTACTTGACTTTCATCCTTTTCAAAGATACCCTGAATTATTTGACGGTTATCCTGACATATTCCAGAGCTAGCTTGAGGTTTCATAGACCTGACCTGGTATTTTTCAGAGCTATCCTGGTGTCTACCATGTTCAAATTCTAATTGTTTTCTTTTAGCACCTAACCATTGTTGTAGATATTCAGACTTATGGACCATCTGGAGTCTTTCCAAGTTAGAGGTGCTTTGGCACATTCCAGACTTCTTCAAGCGCTTCGCAGAATCAGGGGCTATCCCTGGGCTTTCAAAGTCTGGGTTCACTGTTTCTCTTTCTGACTGGAAAGCCTCAGTGAGATTGCCAGAACTAATACCCAGCTGATGTGCTTTTGTATGCATGAGACACTTCACAGCTGCAGAGGCTAGCCCATGTCTTTCAGAATCTGGGTCAGTGTCAGAGCCCAGCATATGTTCTTTAGATTCATCTTTTTTATCCGATGGCAGATGCATCTTAGATGTTGATGCTGCAATAATTTTACGTCTTTCTTTGTCTGATTCCAGTAAACGACTCTCAGAATTAGGGATCATCCAGAAATTTTCATTCTCCATTACTTTACTTTCAGATTCCATCAGACGTTTTGTAGAATCTGAAGCCATCTGGCGCCTTTCTTCCTTCTTCCTTTCATTTTCAGAGTCAAAGTCCTTCAAGCACTTTTCATACACCAATTGCCAGCAATGGTTCAGAGACTCAGAGTCCATCTGGCACTGTTCAGTTTTCACTAGGTGCTGTTCTCTCTTGGTCACGTCTTCAACAGAGCCATATTCTGCCTGGTAATTTTCTGCTTTGAGTAGGCGTTGTGTAACTTCTGATTCCTGGCAAGTCTTTGTGAAGTCTAACTCCATTGTCCATTCACCTGAGCCAGAAGTTTTGGAGGTTTCCAAGTCATCATCTGAAGTAAAACCTCTGTCAGAATCAGAACCAATAACACACCTTTCAGAACTAGAGTCCAGAAGAGTATCACTTTCAATTATTGAAGGGTCTTGGAGAGTTTTATAGTGAAAACAATCACTTAAAGTTTCAGATGCACTTGTATCAGGAACTTCTGCTTTAGATTTGTTTGCTTTCTCACATTCTTTTATAAGTGGTCCTTCATCACTTGAGGAAAAGAGAAACATGAATAGTTATTTAAACAAGTATCAAGTGTTACTAAGCACATTATTTCCATGTTGAGACCCTTCTGAAAGAAAATACTTTGGAGTACATATTTCTATCTGTGAGAATGTAGAAAGCAAAAGACAAAACTAAGCTTTCTGTGAAAAACTGAAAGAACAGTAGTAGAGTGTTATTTTATACTTGCATCTTCACTCATATGAATGTTTTTTAATGCATCTAAAAGTATTTACTTGAGTATGATAATTCCCTACAACACATGATTTTCTTGTCTCTATATAGTCAGCATATCAGTGTTTGGGAATCAAATATAATATTGAAATTTTAGTGAAAAACAAAAGTAGACTATTTCTAAAGACTAGTCTAAATGAAGATTGTATTTAAGTAGACCTGATTATCACAGAGCATTACCTTGGAGTGTCGCCTCTTTGTAGAGAAGAACTCTCAGATTCTCTTCGCTTTGGATAGGTCATATATTGTAAGGGAAGCTCATATGATAGAATATTTGGACTTATTGGCTGAAAAACAAATAAATCATAAAGTTATAACTTCATAGTTTAACACAAAACATAGCATACTAAAATAAAGTATTTAGATTGGAGAAGATGTCAACTTCATCAGTTAGACATGAGCTTAATAGGCATTGTAAAAACTTACAGGGTAAAATTAATATTTATATATAAGCATAGGTATGGTAGACACATTATAAGATGGTTTCATAGCTTCTACATCCCTATAAACTAAGGTTCACTCCCAATCTGTTTTATGTAACTCAGTCCCTGGACAACAGGTAACTGCCATTTGATCAAAACTTGAACAACCATGATTCTCTGTTAGAGATTTAGAATTAGACTCTAGAAAAAACTTTTTTCCCCTGTTGATTGTATGAAATCACAGTAGGCAATCTCAGCCTCTATGGCAAAAACAATTCTTTCATATGCTGAGGAGTGAAAAAAATATCAGAGGTATGAAGAATAAAACAGCCATATATAGAAGAAGAAGAGCCAAGTGAAAGAGAGAAAGAAATATTTTCTGTCTCGGTTCTTGATGTTTATTCCAGTTCCTAATTCAAGTCTCATTTTAAGATTAACTCTATTTCCTGCCCTTGAATTCTTTAAAGTACAAATAGACCCTTAAAAGTTACTACTACCTGCTCTTTCCATTCCCTCAAGTAAGTATGAATAAGGGTTTGTTCCTTTCAATCACACTTTTGTTAGGACAGCAGAATCACATCCTATATTTTACTGATAACTTGAAAGTAGAACATACACAGTGACTTTTAAATGCAGGCAGGATACAAGCACAGAAAACAACGTTGATGAACAATCAGAATTAATTTTGATCTATGTGAATAGACTTATTCTTTAATGAAACTTGAACAAGGGATAATTATCCTTCAATGTGTCATTTACTGTATCTGTCTTATATTTCACAGTTGATGCTAATATACAAAAGATTTGAAATTTATCTTCTCCAAGATAATAGTAAGGCTTAAATAAAAGTTTAGGAGAAAAGGCAATGATTTTTGAAAATTCACAAAGAATTATAAAATGTAAAGGATTAACAGATTAAAGAAATGTAACATTTACAAGGTAAATAGACATAAGAAATATTAAGATTTCCACGAGATAGAAGTGGATAGCAAATGACATTCATATCTTCTAAATATTTATTTAAATGTACAAAAACTCAGAGCTTCAACTCCTATTCTCAAGCAATAGTAAAGGCAAATTCAAACATGATTTCTCTGTCACCAGTTTTCATTATTTTGTTTTATTCATTCTTTTATGTTCTAAGTATGTATGTTTATTAGCATGTATTCATTGTACAAAATGATGACCTTCATAATGAAAATTTCTTTAATTATATCATACACTTTGACTATGTTCATGCCATTACTCTTTCCTGTCCTCTTTCCCACCAATTCTCATCCCAGATAGTCTAATTTCCCTTTACTTTCATGTTACACCACACACACACACACACACACACACACACACAGTCCAAATGAATAAATGTAATAGTTTAAATTGGAAACGCAAATCAAAATTATATTGACAGGCCATAATCCAGTCCACTGAACTCACTTTAATGCTGAGTAGGAATGGAAGGCTCATTGCAATTCCTGCCTCAAAAGGGAGACAAAGGGGCCATCCACAGCAAGCTGTCTAGGAAAACTAGTTATACTGATTAGCTCTAGGATTTATGGGGAGAACCTCTTTCAATTAAAGAAAATGAAAAAGCAAGCTAAGATATACTTTCCCAGTAACTATAATTTCATATATTACTGAGTTTTTCAGAAGAAAATTTTATATAAAAATCAAATTCAAACAGTTTAAAATAAATATGTCTTCAACTAATAAATCTACTCTAAGGTGTGGGGCCTTTTGATTTTTTCCATTTTCTGTCCTTTTCATTTCTTTCCTGAGACAGGGTCTCTGTATGTAGCTGAGGCTGGGGTTGTAGTGGTGATCTTCTTGGTTTACTGTCTTGACTGGTGATATTATAATTTACATCACTATAATCCCTTGGTGTGCCTTTTTTCCTAGAAAATTGTTCATATTTTTCTATAAAGAACATATTTACTCTTTGAAATGTACTTTAAAGACATTTGTTAGTAAAACTGCAAATGTTTGATCGTGTGTGTGTGTGTGTGTGTGTGTGTGTGTGTGTGTGTGTGTGTATGTGGGATGGTGGTAGTGCTGGTGATGTGTGTGTGTGTGTGTCCTTTCAGTCTGGTATATATTTGTGGGGATATGTTCCACTTCATATCTGTAACATTAAGATGAACTATCTGTAGACATTAAGATGAACTATTCATTACAGAGATCATTTCTTGATCTTGTAACATCAGCGCCATAGCCACAAACCTATAATACACAACTGCACTCTATGTATTCATTGTACTGAAAAAAATGGTCTTGGAATCTATGTAGGTCTCAGGTTATGACAGGTGACATTAAGAAAACTTCCAGGTTTACGGGAAATGTGAAAAATAAGGCCTCCTTTAATGCCTTACATTATGTTCTATTTTATAGAAAGATTACCCAAAAATAACCATTTTAAAGATGTGCCATTACACAACAAGTGGGAGTCTTTAATATAATTCGATGAAAGAAAATTGAAAAAAATATTTCCAAAATTTTAAGGATTTGGGGACTTAAACAGGGAGTTGCAAGGTAGTATTGAAAGTAATCCATAGCTGGGCATGGTGGTATAAGCCTTTAATCCCAGCACTAGGGAGGCAAAGGCAGGCAGATCTCTGTGAGTTCAAGGCCAGCCTGATCTACAAAGTGAGTTCCCAGGCCAGCTGGGGTTACAGGAAAATCCTGTCTCAAATACACACACACACACACACACACACACACACACACACACACACACACACACAGAAAGTAACTCATTACATTGCTAGTGAAAGTAAAATTCACAACTTAAGGAACTTGACTCCCTGACAGTCCTTCTGTAAACTATCCACATTATAAAAATACATATTTCCTTAGATGTTTATGTTGAGAAAACATTACAGCTAATAATGTACAGTTCTAAGTTAATGTCAAAGAAAGCAAACAAGGTTTATTCTTTGAAACAAATCTTATCTAACATATATTTTGCATAATTCATGAGCAAGCGATTATTTTCATTTTTATGAAAAAATATATGGAAACATCTATCATGCCATCACTAGGAGCAGTTGTTCAAGAAACAAGGGCCTTATTTCTTACCTTGCAAAGCCTAATATGTTTACAATAGTTTTTTAAAAAAAACGGTAATCGCCATAATCCAGATCAAATTCTATACCCAAGAGTACTGGATCCAACACATACTGAATTTTATGGGGGTTGGGAGACAAAAAATAATAGACATGAAGTAGGGTGGGTTGGGAGGTGAGGATGGATTTAGGAGGAGTTGGGGGAGGGTGGATTATGATAAAATACATTATATGAAGTTCTCAAAGAATGAATACAAATATCTTTAAAAGAAAATGTTCATCAACTTCTAAACTGGATGCCTTGAAATGAATTTTACGACTTTAAATTCTCACATCTCTAAGTGTGGTAAAAATATACAGAATAAATAAGGTATAAGTTAATAACAACAATAGTCCAATTAGAAACTGGGATAATGATATGAATGGCAACTTCCAAAAACAAAAAAGAATTGCAAATGGCCAACAAATATCTGAAACATGCTAAATACCATTAGCTATTAGGAAATGCAAATCAAAGGCACAAGATAGCATCTTACCTGTTAGAACAGTGATTGATAAAACACAAAATAGCAAATACTGGCAAAGATTTAAAGAAAAGTGACAACTTCACCCATACACACTCTTGATGGCAATGTAAAATAACTATTGTGATTATTGAGAAAATTATGCAGATTGCTCAAAAAACAAAACTAGATCTACCATATACTCCAGTAATTCCACTACTGAGCAAATAAGTTTTCTATTTGTATTTTAAATGAAAAATACTCAGATAATTAGATGAGAGGTGAAAATGTAGGTGACTTTTGATTTTTGCTGTGAATACTTAGTTACAACATCAAAAAGCATAATCTGTGAAAGAAATTGCTATATATTTGAGGCTTCAATAAAATTAAAAACTACTCTGTGAAAAATACTAAGAGGATTAAAAATGCAGTATATAAGTTGGCAAAAATTTTTGTAACACTCAAATATGAGTGAAAAGAGAGTGAATAACTTAAATGATAAAAGATAAGGTATGTAGTCAACACATCAAGGGACATATATAAGATGCTAAATAAGCATACGAAAGCATGCCTAAACTTATGTCATTCAGGAACTACAGACTATATAACAGAATATCACCACAAAGTTACTAAAATAACTAAAATCCAATTCACTGACATTAATTATTTCCAAAAAATAAGGAGCAGTAGACACTTTTTTTTTTTATTTTTTTTTTATTTTTTTTTATTTTTTTTTATTTATTTCGGTATGTGTATCAATGTACTGTCTGCATGCAGGTTTGTGCACCCGTGTCGTGCAATGCCGCGGAGGTCAGAAGAGGGTCTCGGATTCCCCTGGAACTGGAGTTCTCCTGGAATTGGAGTTTCAGACGGCTCTCGGCCGCCATGTGGGTGCTGGGGATCGAACCCGGGTCCTCTGTAAGAGCGGTCGGTCACTGCCGTTGAGAATTCAAAATAAGTAAAGCAACTTGGGCAGTTTCTTAGAAAATTAAATGTATTTATAACATACCGACCAGTAATCATACTACTTTGAACTTACCTAAGTAATTATTAGAATTTATGTTTAGATGTAAACATGTACACAAACGTTTATAGAAGTTTGCCAAATCCTCATTAAGCATATTTGTGTAATTTTGCAGAGTGCTTACAGAGGTGCATTCTCAGCACTGACCAATATAAAATGAATGTATCTCTGAAAAATGTTGAAGAGGCTTTATCGCCTTCATATGAAATACAAATCTATGTGATTAGTGTTCGAATGTTCTTTCCTAAGTGGCAAAATTTTATGTTTAACAAATTGTTTAAAATAAATTTATTCATGATTTATTAACAAAAAAAAAAAAAAAAAAAAAAGTTTGCCAAATCCTGAGATAGTCAACTGACAAAGAAGTGGTTTACAGCTTGGAATACATTCTTTCTTACTCACAATCCCGTAAAGTACTTACCTATCACAACCTGATCAATTTTGTTAGAGTGTAGGATAATGTTACATGAAATGTTTTTATTTATTTTTTATTTCTTTTTCTGTGTGTGTGTGTGTTTTGAGACAAGTTCTTCCTGTAGCCCTAGCTGGCCCAGAACTAACCCTGTAGACCAGGCTGCCCTTGAACTCACAGAGATCTGCCTCCAGAGTGCTGGGATTAAAGATGTGTGCCACCACACTTGTCTTAAAGAAGGTTCTCAGCTGCCATGTGGATGCTGGGAAAGGAACCCAGTTCCTCTGCAAGAGCAGTCGGTGATCTTAACCACTGAGCCATCTCTCCAGCCCCAATCAAATGTTTTTATACGTGAGTAATGGAATAATACTGGATTCCAAGGTGTTATTAATATGTTCCACAAGGACTAGCATTTTTCTATGTATAACTTGATTTAAAATGTAGAATTAAGTGACTAAATGTCAGTCAAGCTTATTAAACCATTGCCAAAATTTTTATTTTACTTTTTAAAATGCAAAAAATAATTAATTTTACTAGGTTCAATACAGGCAAGGTGTTTATGCAGCATAATGTAGTTTGGTAGAGTGAGGATGTTGGCATCAATTGTTGTTAATGAGAACCATGATTAGCTAATAAATAAAAAAGCTAAGATTAAAACTACTCTTCGACTTTGCCTGCTAAATGATTTTTAGTAAACTTGCTCCTAATTTAATTCAGTTGCTTACTCAAAGATTAGAAACAAAAAGTAAGGAATAATGATACTATAAATACTATTAGTGATATAAGTGGCACTGTTAATTATTTTTCTTGGAAATAAACAATTCCAGAACAACTTCAAAGTCTTGACTGAGCACCTACTATGGCTGTAAAGTTTATCATTAACTCAGAGGGAAGAATATTAATTTAAAATTATAAACCATAGATACAATAATAAAAAACAGAACAGAAAGACTTAATGATATCTTTCTGTATTAACTAATCAAACAAATATCATTTGGTTTCTACAATGAGGATAACTTAAAATTTAAATATTTCTTCCTTTTCAAGCAACTAGTAGAAACACAAAACCCAATAATACTAAATGTTTTTAAATGCCGCATATCTGGTTGGGGTTATAACTAACTCTGTGACAGAAGAGCACATGCTTAGCAAAAGAAAATGTGCATGGTCTTGAATTTGACCCTTAGCATCATCAAAATTAATAAAGGAATCATTGGCTGGGCATGGTGGCACACACCTTTGATCCCTGCACTCAGGAGGCAGAGGCAGGCGGATCTCTGTGAGTTCAAGGCCAGCCTGGTCTACAGAGGGAGCTCCAGGCCAGCTGGGGCTATAGGGAGACCCTGTCTCAAAAATACCAAAATAAATAAATAAATAAATAAATAAATAAATAAATAAATAAATAAATCCTTGGCATAGATTGATCATCCCTTATTTGAAATTTTGGGGATGAGAAATGTTTTAGATGTTAATTTGAAACTAATTTAATATAATATTTAGAATTTGACCTGCCAGGAGATTATCAGGTGATTCATTTTCCACCACTGTGTTAACACTCAAAAGTTTAATATTGTGTATTTTCAAAGTTTAGATTATGATTTTCTAATGTTTAAATGTTATTTTTCTCAATATGTAATTTTAATGAAACATCTTAAATACAATTGAGAAATTATCATACATTATAAATATAAAATACAAAATTCCAACCTGTGATTGGTTGTTCTTGGCATGAAAACAATAAATTTAATGTTGACATCTAATGTAGACATTTCTATAGATGTAGGAATAAAATATTTTTTAGGAATAGGGTCACAATAAGAAAGAGCAGCAATTATGTTACATGAATACAAATTTACAAGGAAAAATATTAAGCTTATTTGACTGATTCATTTCATTTTCAGCTAAAAACAGAAAAGGAATAGTCTTTTGAGTCAATTTTATTAGCATAAATCAAGGATTTAAATTTTTATACCATAAAGAAAAATAATCAATCATGGATTTAAATATAATTATATAAGAAAAGTATTAATAAGTAAATTATGTTTAACAACTGTTGGGTACAAAAATGTTACAATTAACTACAAAATCCTACAGAGGTTTGAAAGAGTTTTGACTCCAAGTATATAATCACCGGGATATTCATACAGAATATTATGGAATTCCAGGATAAGGTAAGTTTTTAAAATCATAGCATACATCTACTTGAGAATACAAACAAAATAAAAAGTTCATACAAACAAATGCAAACATCTTTTCTCTGCTGGGTGAGAAAAATTTCTCCTCGACGCTAATAAACAAAATATGTATTTATAAGAATATAATTTCCTATCTGACTTTGACTCTTAAATTTTATTTATTTATTATTTATTTATTTTATTTATTGAAAGTAGATTTTTAGATGGCAATGCCTTTGTGTTCGGATACATAAATAGGCAACTTGATCCTTCCAAAAGGAAAAGTTGACTCTTACAATGAACAAATTGTATACAAGGTGTTTTTGACACATATAAAAATCATATGTATATGTAAGGAAATTTTAGATGAATTTGACTGCCTCTTGTCTGAACTTCAGAATCTTATTTGAAAACCATGTCTGAAATATGCACTGCTCATTTCAGTGTTTTAAATAGCATGCACAAAGTTGTTTTCCAAATTTTTCTCAGGCACTAAAGGTGAGCAATATGAAGATAAGGATAATTATACTGCATTTAACTAACTTTTATATAAAAATAAACATTTAGTCTTGAGTATTTTCTTTTTAAAATATTTTATTATTTTTATTTAATGTGCATGGGTATTTTGCTTGCATGTATACCCATGTAATGTAGTGTCTGTGAGGTCAGAAGAAGATATTGGATCTCCTGGAACTGGATATATAGGTGGTTGTTAGCTGTCAAGTGGGTGCTAAGAAAGGAGCCCAAGTTCTCTGCAAGAGTAGCTTGTGCTTAAACTGAGGAGCCATCTCTCCAGCTCCTGAGTATTTTCCAAGTTTTTTAAAAGTTTTTTATTTTATATTATTCTAAAATGTGCATATATACACTCCACACATAAGTCAAAATACAAATTCTGAAAATAAACTATAGATTGATTCCTAAACACATTTAGAGATTCACATTTTAATAGTAAAGTTGCATGCAGGTATAAAGATGTGTAACTTTACATTCTTTTTTTTAGAATATGAATATATATCTTCCATCTATATATGGTAATTGCAGTGTGTGAATATAAGTGGTAGGACAAGTCAAGAGCCCATTTATAGATTCACATTGGAATAGCACAGTTGCTTTCAGATAAAATGAAATATAATAATAAAGTTGCTCAGTTTGCCTGCCAACAGGAGGCAGAGACAAGGTAGAATGCAACGGAGTCAAGGCTGGCTTGATCAGCACACATTCCAAGACAAACCAGTACCATACAGTAAGGTCTTGTCTCACAAAACATGATTGACATATATCGCTCAATATTGGGCTGGAGAGATGGCCTAGCGGTTAAGAGCGCCGACCGCTCTTACAGAGGACCCAGGTTCGATCCCCAGCACCCACATGGTGGCCTAGAACCATCTGAAACTCCAATTCCAGGAGAACTCCAGTTCCAGGGGAATCCGAGACCCTCTTCTGACCTCCGCGGCATTGCACGATACGGGTGCACAAACTTGCATGCAGACACGCTCCTTCCTAACAGACTGAAATCACAATGGACATCCGACCTATCCAGACTGGCATGAAGAATTTGATTGTTCAAGAAAGAATATGAAAAATTAAAAAAATAAACTGATGTAGAAAATGTTTGAGAGCATGATAGAGGAAGGATAAGAATTCTAGCTTAATGCATTAGTCTGCAACTTCAACAGGATTACAGGAGAGAATTTCCTTCCATAAATTAAAGAAATACATCCACAAACAGACACAAGAAGCACACAGAATACTAAAAAAACAGGACTAGAAAGAAACTCCCCATGGCATATCACATTAAAAACAATAGATTAACAGAATAAAGAGAGAATACTGAAAGCTGCAAGGGAAAAAACCACAAGGTCACATATGAAGGAAGCATAGAATTACAGCTGACTTTTCAATGTAAATTATTGAAGACTGAAGAGCTTGGACTAAATAACCCACGTTCTTTTTTTATCAATAGAAAACAAATTATTTATAATACAGTTTATAATCCTAGCACTTGGGAGGCAGAGGCGGTGGATCTCTGTAAGTTCAAGGCCAGCCTGGTGTCTTACAGAGTGAGTTCTGGGCCAGCTGGAGCTATAGGGAGCCATGTCTCAAAAAGAAAAAAAAAAAAAAGAAAAAGAAAAGAAGAAAGAAAAGAAAGAAAGAAAAACGAAGAGAGAGAAAGAAAGAAAATCATACTAAAATCAATATAAGAACCAAGAACCACACGACGGTGAGAAATAAGTAGAAATATTACATTAAAAGTAAGCTTCAATGGATACCGTGTCAAACGAAAATGTTGAAAATTAGCTAGCTTATATAGAGAAGAAAATAAAGATCCTACATATTTATACGATATTTTTATACTGGGCTATAATTTTCTGAATGAATTCATCCTGTATTTCTCCTGTAAAACTCATAGCAGATTATATTTGTAACTAAATAATATTATAAGATAAATTTTACCTAAGTCCTTGAATTCCAGAAATATGTGAAACATTTCTTAAGTCATTAGTTATCTTCTTACCTGTAGCGAAATGTAGATGCTTACCAATGGAGTAATTCAAGTTAATTACCATTGATGGTTTTTCAATTGAGAGAAGTATGGGTAGATTTACGCTTCGTGAAGAACTCTTCATTTCAGGTTGAGTGGTAACTGGCTAAAAGCAAAGTAAAAATAATGTTAAATATTGAGAATAACGCAATAAAAAGGAAACCATAGCGTGTATAATAGTGGTCTCAGACAACTCACATAGCCTTTTAATAATTTCATTAAAAATGTCACATCATAAAATATACAAATGTACACTGTTGAATACACAAACACTTGACATTTATCAAGAGCTTTCTATATGGTAGCCATTACTCTGAGGGCGTTTTGCACGTTAACTCTTTTAATACTCATAACAACCTTATGAGGTAGGTATTATTATAGATATGAAGAAACCAAGGCCTGGAGTAATAAATTAATTTGTTCAAGGTCATAGAATTTTTAAGCTATGGAACTGAGAGCTTTGAACTCAAAGAGTTTACAAATGTAATCAACACTTTTAATCACCATATGAGCCTAATTAATTTAGAATTCTAAATTTAACATCATGAACATATGAAATGGTTTATTTTATAAATTTCATATGGAACATAAAAATAGCAGCTGGGCTGGAGAGATAGCCTAGCGGTTAAGAGCACCAACGCCTCTTGCAGAGGACACCGGGTTCGATCCCCAGCACCCACATGGCGCGCTAAAGACCATCTGTAACTCCACTTCCAGGAATCCAGAGAAAACCAGTTCCAGGGGAATCTGAGACCCCTTCTGACCTCGCCGCATTGCACGACACGGGTGCACAGACCTGCAGCAGACAGTGACACTTCATACACATAACAAAATAAATAAATAATAATAAAATTAAAAAAAATAGCAGTCTATATTTAATGCTTTATGAATGTTAATTTACTTAATGTTGGCTTAGTGTTGTATTGCTATTAATTCCCTTTATTTGAACATTTGAATAAATACACTAAGCAAAAAATATATGTGATCATCTTACTGTACTTTTGGAAAAAATAGTTTGACTAGTATAATTCAAGAAGTGGATGAACATCTCTGTATCAATACATTTTCTATTCTAGAAATAGGGGAATTTCTGGGTATATACATATCATGAAGGCAAGTTCATGAAGAAATGTGAAACCTGAACTGACCAAATGGAGTAAATAAGGTTGAATGAGCAATTAATATTTCCTTACAGAAAAGCCCAAGAACAGAAGCCTTCACTGATGATTTCTAATAAACATAGAAAAAACTAATGCAATTATCATCTTATTGAAAAAATGATCAAAATGTAGTTCTTTCAAACTCATTCTATAAGGTCAGCCCTTCTTCTGAGATGAAACCAAACAATGTCACAAATACAACATGAAATGAAAGCTATGAACAAATATACATGATAAATATTAATGGTAAAAACCCTCACCACAAGATTAACAGAACCACTCCAAAAGTGTATTAAAATGATTCACTGCAATAAAATAGAACACATTCTAGGTATGAAAAGGGGCTCAATATGAACAGAATAAAGGAAAAATGAAATTATCTGAATAAATGAAAATAAGGCATTTGAAAAATTTAACATAAAAATGCTGAAAACTAGGTACAAAAGAACATACTTCAATCTAATAAAGTCCATTAACAATAAAGCAAATCTAATATTATCCTGAGTGTGGAAAAGCAAAAACCTTCGTTCTTAGAGTTGCAACAAGACGGATGCATGTTACATGTCCATCCTTTTTTAATTCAGCACACTGCTCGAAGTCCTGGCTAGAGAGTTATGGCAAACGAAGAAATTAAAAAAAAATTAAGGGGCTGAGAGGTGGTTCAGCAGTTAGAGTGCTGACTGCTCTTGCAGAGGACCCGGGTTAGATTCCCAGCTCCACATGGCAGCTAAGAACTGTTTTTAACTCCAGTTCCAGGGAATCTGACGCCCTCTTCTGACCTCCGCGCGCCACTTTATGACAGGGTGCACCACCAAATATTGCAGACCAGTACACATTCATACACACAAAAAAATAATAAATATAAAATTCAAAAAAAGTCATCATGTAAAATTAGATTAGAAAAAGAAATGTTAAAAAGGCATCAAAATAGAAAAGAAAAGGAAGCCAATATCCTCACCATTTTTAGCATGATATATATCTCATCTATCATCTATCTATCTATCTATTCATCTATCTATCTCTTATCTATCTAGGAATGTGCCCTCGCCCCCCCCAAAAAGCACTGTTAGGGTGAATTTTTTTTTATTTCCAATGTTGGGGATTGAATCTGGGGTCTCAAACATGTTAAGAAAACACTCCACCACTGACAACCAACATATTACTAACTGGGAGGATACCAGCAAAGTCAGCCTACAATCTAACATACAAAATTACTATGCACATATGTCATTTACTTATAATTACTTACAAAATTAGAACTGAAAAATGAAATGTTAGTGAAAAACTGAATAGGACACACAAAAAATGAAAAAAAAAAACATTGACATTCATGGATTGGAATAGTCTTATTAAAATGTCCATGCTACTCAAAAGCAAGCTATAGATTCATTGCAATTCATGTCAAAATAACAGTGATACTCTCCACATGATGACAAAAGTTCTAAAATTTGAATGTAACCACAATAATTCTGAACATCTTGAGCAAATACAGCAAAGTGGGAGGCACTACACAACCTGATGTCCAAATATACTAACAATGCTATGGTAACCATAACAGAATGGCACTGATATAAAAATAATAACAGATTATTGGAACAACTAGAGAACCTAGAAGTGAGCCTATAAATCTAAATTCAGCAGAATTTTGACAACAAAACCCACATAACAGAAAGATCTGGGCAATGTGGGAGTGGTGGTTTGAATGAGTGCTCCCCATAGTGGTTGGTTTGAATGAGTGTCCCCCATAGGCTCTAGGTATTCAGATGATTGTCTTCAGTGGGTGGCACCCATTCTGGAGGTTTGGGGTGTGGGCCGTGCTGGAGGGAAGTTGTGTCACTTGGGGGCAGGCTTTAGAGTAGTTTTAACAAGCCTCGTGGTCTAGTTTCTCTCTTTTTCCTGTGCTCTTTGCGAGATGTGACCATCGGCCTGCCACTCCAGCTCCAGATGCCACGGCTCCCACCCAAATGGACTCATTCCCTGGAAAACGGCCATCGGAAGCTCAAATAACTCTTCCTTTTATAAGTCCCTTGGTCATGGTGTTTTATCACAGCAACAGAAAAGTGACTAGTAACAGTGGTTATATTAGTAGAAAATCAAGAGACTCTCTTACTGCCCACATTTAGTTATGAAAATCAACCACAGTCTGTATTATATATAAAAAATACATTAGTTGGGTGGGGGGATTGGGTGGAGATGTGGATAGGAGAGGTATTCTAAATACTATCAAAATATCTTGTATTCAAACCTACTAAAATTTCCAGTTTTATGTGTATGAATGTATTGTCTGCATGCAGGTCTGCGCACCCGTGTCGTGCGATGCCGCGGAGGTCAGAAGACGGTCTCGGATTCCCCTGGAACTGGAGTTCTCCTGGAACCGGAGTCACAGACGGTTCTTAGCCGCCATGTGGGTGCTGGGGATCGAACCCGGGTCCTCTGCAAGAGCGGTCGTCGCTCTTAACCGCTAGGCCATCCCTCCAGCCCCCAAATAATTCCATTTTTAAAGATGAATAAACCAAATTATGTTTCATTATCTATTTTTCTCTAAATGTAGCTATTTGGCATTACACTTCCCCTATTTAGAAGGACACATTTAGCATTTACTTCTGCCTTTCAAATGTTTTATAATTTTGATAATATGGAGTACCTATGTAATAATAAACTGTTTTGTAATATTATAAATATAAATTATATGATGAGAAAATTACCTACTATGTGTTTGTATGAATCTTAACTAAAGATTGATGTGGTTAGACAGAATGTTTTTTTATTTCTTTTTAAATAAAATATTTTATTGGTGTTTTGTGTATTTCATACATCATTTCTCAGGTCAATTTAGACACATTCCTTTTTCCATGTCCCCCACCCCTGTTCATGCATTCTGCCATACCTGTCTTGCAGTTTTTCCTCAGTCTTTTTAAAGTTTTTCTCTGCAGAGGTTTATTGTTTGGGCAGAAGTTAACTGTTAGTTCTTTGACCCAGTCCTTTTGTCCTTGTTGTTCCCTCCCATTTGTATTGCTCCAAAATATGCTTATCCAAAAAATATGACCTCTGAAAATAAACTGTATGCTAATTCCAAAATATGTTTAGGAGTTCACATTTTCCCTTTAATTTTATATTACTCTAAAATATGAAAACATACCTTCCACCCATATACCAAAATTACAAAGTCTGAAAATAAATGGTCAGTTAATTCTAGAGCCCGTTAAGTGATTCACATTATAACAGCACAGTTGCCTTCAGATAAATGGAAGGGATTTATTATTTCTTAATATGATACAATTTATGCTATGTATGAATGGAAATAAGAAATTTCTCTGATGAATATTCTCTAAAGATGCCTCTTTTAAAATATCCAAACACTTTTTCATTTGCTTATTTATAGTTTGGTAGATATTTCCAAAACTATTACATGAAATGATCTTGCAAATAAATATGTATGTTAGTGTAGAAAGTTTACATTTTAAATTCAACAGCCTAAATTGAAAGAATCTGATGTACAATCTAAAATGTATTCTTTGTGTGTTTGCATCCTGGAAGAACAACTGACTACATGTCTTTAAGATAGGAGTCTGAGGTCTTCTTTGTTGGGAAGAAAGAGTAGAGATACCTGAATAAACATATTTCACTGTGTTTATCAGTAATTCCTTCAAATTTTGTTGTCTTATTCTCTGAATATGATGACCCAAATAGGACACTTGATTTACACATATGAGTTCCTGGTTTCTGCCCCTGCCCTAGTCTTAGTTTAAGACACTGTTGACCTATCCATCCATCTGCTCACCCATCTGCTCATCCATCCATTCATCCATCCATCCATCCATCCATCCATCCATCCATCCATCCATCCTTCCATCTTTTCATTCATTCAACAAACATTAATTTCCTGGCTTATATGACCATTATTAAAAAAACCAATAGGTACAGACAGGGTAGAATGCAGTGTGATGAGCTCATTATCAGTATTATTTACAAAGTAACATGTGACCATACTGAGTCAGTTAATTAATTCTTCCTAAGGTTTTCAGACAAGACTTCACAAAAGCACCAAAACTTGAGCTTCATGAATGGTGGAAAATGAATATGAATTAACCAAGCAGAGAAAATAGAAGGAATATAAGCACAGCAGAAAGGCATAAAAAAAACACAAAATGTTGGAATATATGGAGTATATCTGGTAATCTCTCAGCCATACTGAAAACATTACCAGTGGATCTGGTAATATTTTCAGAATGGCTGAGAGATTCCAGGACAGGGAATTATAGGAGTTTTTAGTTCGATTAAAATATTCATGGTTGTATATGAATAAGGACGAAAATATACTAAAAGACGGGCTGGAGAGATGGCTCGGTGGTTGGGAATGCTGATTGCTCTTGTAGAGGACTCGGGTTTGATTCTCAGCACCTACAGGGAGGCTAAGAACCATCTTTAAGCTGGGCATGATGGCACATGCCTTTTTTTAGTTTTTACATTAACATTTTTTATTAGTGATTACAAACTTTTATTTGTGTAAAAAATGATTAAAAATTCCATGAATTTAAAGCATATATAAACAAGTCAAAGAACTCAATCAGGATAAGGATAAACTTCTGCTGAAACTCAAGAAAATACAAATATACAGGTGAATGAAATGGAAATGAAAATCAGGATTTGTAAATTGAACTCACAAAAGAGATAAATATTGAAGAAAATTCAGGCTGAAAGGAAAAAGGAATTAAAAATTTAATAAGCTAATTTTAAATAACAGGAGAAAGCCTCACCAACAGAATGAATCAAATGGAAATCAGACTATCCAGACTGGATGAAGAATTTGATTGTTCAAGCAAAGAATATGAAAAATTAAAAAAATAAACTGATGTAGAAAATGTTTGAGAGCATGATAGAGGAAGGATAAGAATTCTAGCTTAATGGCATTAGTCTGCAACTTCAACAGGATTACAGGAGAGAATTTCCCTAAATTAAAGAAATACATCCACAAACAGACACAAGAAGCACACAGAATACTAAAAAAACAGGACTAGGAAAGAAACTCCCCATGGCATATCACATTAAAAACAATAGATTAACAGAATAAAGAGAGAATACTGAAAGCTGCAAGGGAAAAACCACAAGTCACATATGAAGGAAAAGCCATCAGAATTACAGCTGACTTTTCAATGTAAATTATGGAAGACTGAAGAGCTTGGACTAAATAACCCACGTTCTTTTTTTATCAATAGAAAACAAATTATTTATAATACAGTTTTAATCCTAGCACTTGGGAGGCAGAGGCAGGTGGATCTCTGTAAGTTCAAGGCCAGCCTGGTTTACAGAGTGAGTTCTGGGGCCAGCTGGAGCTATAGGGAGACCATGTCTCAAAAAAGAAAAAAAAAAAAA
>VZQC01008144.1:1114765-1189144 GCA_009823505.1 Rhizomys pruinosus
GGGGCTGGAGAGATAGCCTAGCGGTTAAGAGCACCGACGCTCTTGCAGAGGACCCGGGTTCGATCCCCAGCACCCACATGGCGGCTGAGAACCGTCTGTAACTCCAATTCCAGGAGAACTCCAGTTCCAGGGGAATCTGAGACCCTCTTCTGACCTCCGCGGCATTGCACGACACGGGTGCACAGACCTGCATGCAGACAGTACATTCATACACATACAAAAATAAATAAATAAATAATAAAATTAAAAAAAATAGCAGTCTATATTTAATGCTTTATGAATGTTAATTTACTTAATGTTGGCTTAGTGTTGTATTGCTATTAATTCCCTTTATTTGAACATTTGAATAAATACACTAAGCAAAAATATATGTGATCATCTTAACTGTACTTTTGGAAAAATAGTTTGACTAGTATAATTCAAGAAGTGGATGAACATCTCTGTATCAATACATTTTCTATTCTAGAAATAGGGGAAATTTCTGGGTATATACATATCATGAAGGCAAGTTCATGAAGAAATGTGAAACCTGAACTGACAAATGAGTAATAAGGTTGAATGAGCAATTAAAATATTTCATTACAGAAAAGCCCAAGAACAGAAGCCTTCACTGATGATTTCTAATAAACATAGAAAAAACTAATGCCAATTCATCTTATTGAAAAAATGATCAAAATGTAGTTCTTTCAAACTCATTCTATAAGGTCAGCCCTTCTTCTGAGATGAAACCAAACAATGTCACAAATACAACATGAAATGAAAGCTATGAACAAATATACATGATAAATATTAATGTAAAAACCCTCACCAAATATTAACAGACCACATCCAAAAGTGTATTAAAATGATTCACTGCAATAAAATAGAACACATTCTAGGTATGAAAAGGGGCTCAATATGAACAGAATAAAGGAAGAAATGAAATTATCTGAATAAATGAAAATAAGGCATTTGAAAAATTTAACATAAAAATGCTGAAAACTAGGTACAAAAGAACATACTTCAATCTAATAAAGTCCATTAACAATAAAGCAACATCTAATATTATCCTGAGTGTGGAAAAGCCAAAAACCTTCTGTCTTAGAGTTGCAACAAGACAAGGATGCATGTTACATGTCCATCCTTTTAATTCAGCACACTGCTCGAAGTCCTGGCTAGAGAGTTATGCAAAAGAAAGAAATTAAAAAAAAATTAAGGGGCTGGAGAGGTGGCTCAGCAGTTAAGAGTGCTGACTGCTCTTGCAGAGGACCCGGGTTAGATTCCCAGCATCCACATGGCAGCTAAGAACTGTTTTTAACTCCAGTTCCAGGGGAATCTGACGCCCTCTTCTGACCTCCGCGGCACTTCATGACATGGGTGCACCAACCTATATGCAGACAGTACATTCATACACATAAAAAATAATAAATAAAAATTCAAAAAAATGTCAATGTAAAATTAGATTAGAAAAAGAAATGTTAAAAAGGCATCAAAATAGAAAAAGAAAAGGAAGCCAAATCATCACCATTTTTAGATGATATCTATCTATCTATCATCTATCTATCTATCTATCTATCTATCTATCTATCTATCTATCTAAGGAATGTGCCCCTCGCCCCCCCAAAAAGCACTGTTAGGGTTAATATTTTTATTTCCAATGTTGGGGATTGAATCTGGGGTCTCACACATGTTGAGAAAACACTCCACCACTGAACCACATATTCACTAACTGGGATTAATACTCAGTCAAAGTACAGCCTACAAAATCAACATACAAAAATTACTATCACTATATGTCATTTACTTATAATACTTACAAAAATTAGAACTGAAAACATGAAATGTTAGTGAAAAACTGAATAGGACACACAAAAAATGAAAAAAAAAAACATTGAACATTCATGGATTGGAATAGTCTTATTAAAATGTCCATGCTACTCAAAGCAAGCTATAGATTCATTGCAATTCATGTCAAAATAACAGTGATACTCTCCACATGATGACAAAAGTTCTAAAATTTGAATGTAACCACAATAATTCTGAACATCTTGAGCAAATACAGCAAAGTGGGAGGCACTACACAACCTGATGTCCAAATATACTAACAATGCTATGGTAACCATAACAGAATGGCACTGATATAAAAATAATAACAGATTATTGGAACAACTAGAGAACCTAGAAGTGAGCCTATAAATCTAAATTCAGCAGAATTTTGACAACAAAACCCACATAACAGAAAGATCTGGGCAATGTGGGAGTGGTGGTTTGAATGAGTGTCCCCCATAGTGTGGTGGTTTGAATGAGTGTCCCCCATAGGCTCTAGGTATTCAGATGATTGTCTCCAGTTGGTGGCACCCATTCTGGAGGTCTTGGGGTGTGTGGCCGTGCTGGAGGAAGTGTGTCACTGGGGGCAGGGCTTAGAGAGTTTTAACAAGCCTCGTGGTCTACAGTTTCTCTCTGTTTCCTGTGCTCTTTGCGAGATGTGACCATCGGCCTGCCACTCCAGCTCCAGCTGCCACGCCTCCCACCACAATGGACTCTAATTCCCTGGAACCGGCCATCGTAAGCTCAAATAAACTCTTCCTTTTATAAGTTCCTTGGTCATGGTGTTTTATCACAGCAACAGAAAAGTGACTAGTACAGTGGGTATAAATATTTAGTAGAAAAATCAAGAGACTCTCTTACTGCCTACAATTTAGTTATGAAAATCAACCACAGTCTGTATTATATATAAAAGAATACATTAAGTTGGGTGGGGGGATTGGGTGGAGATGTGGATAGGAGAGGTATTCTAAATACTATCAAAATATCTTGTATAAAATTACTAACATCCAGGGGCTGGAGAGATGGCCTAGCGGTTAAGAGCACCAACTGCTCTTGCAGAGGACCCAGGTTTGATCCCCAGCACCCACATGGAGGCTGAGAACCGTCCATAACCCCAATTCCAGGAGAACTCTAGTTCCAGGGGAATTCGACGCCCTCTTCTGACCTCTGCGGCATTGCACGACATGGGTGCACAAACCTACATGCAGACAGTACATTCATACACATAAAAATAAATAAATAAATAAATATTTAAAAAAATTACAAACATCCAATAAGAAGTAAAATTTAAACAATTCAACTGAGAATGTAAGGCCAGAAACCCATGAAACTATGGAAAGAAAACAGAGGAAACACTTCAACCATTGAGAACATACCATTAATACATAGAAACCAGAAGCAAAGAATATTTTACTAAAGAAAAAGCTTCTGCACACAGTTATCACCAGAGTGTGAAGAGACAGACTATAGAATAGGAGAAAATATTTGAAACTATTCATCTAACAAGGGATTAAAACCAGAAGATATAAAGAATTCAAAGTCTAGTAGCATGTAAGCCAATAGCCAAATGTAAAAAATTAGCATTTGCTCCTAAAAGACATTTCTTAAAATAAAACATGCAAATGATCAATAGATATATAGGAAAAAAGTCAACATTATTAATCATCAGGGAAATGAAAATCAAAACCACAATGAGATATCACTTCAATCCAGAAAGATTACTGCCAATAAGACAAATGATAACAAGTGAAGATTTGCACATTGTTAATGGAATGCAAGTTAATATAGCTATTATGGAAAATGATATGGAGGTTCCTTAAAAAAATCCAGAAAATGCAACTGTTGTAAAATCCATTGTTCCTACTACTCACTATCTATTCAAAAGAAAAGAAATCAGTATGGCAAAGTGATATGGGCATCCCCATATTGATTGTAGCACTATTCACACTAGCTAAGAAAAGAAAACCTACGTGCTTATTAATAGGTGAAGAAAATATACACACAATGGAAAAATATTTAGTGTTAAAGGAAGGAAATTCTATCATTTGTAACAATATGTCTGGGACTAGAGATCATTATGCTAAGTGAAATAAATCAGGCACAGAATGAC
Source organism: Rhizomys pruinosus (assembly GCA_009823505.1). Lineage (NCBI taxonomy): Eukaryota > Metazoa > Chordata > Mammalia > Rodentia > Spalacidae > Rhizomys > Rhizomys pruinosus. Next base: position 1,118,682 of record VZQC01008144.1, read on the forward strand.
AAGTACTACATGATCTCACTTATATGGAGTCTAAGAAAATCGATCTTATTATGAGAAATAGTATAGTGGTTACCAGTAACTGAGAACAGAAAGGAGAAAGAAAAGATTGGTGTGCTGTAGTGATTTTAAGTTAATTTGTTTTTTTAAAATATTTTTTGTGTTGAAAATATTTAAAATTTAACATATCACATTATTATTAACCATAATCATCAACTGTTCAGTAGCTTTCCAAAATATTTTCCAAGAAATATTTAACATAAGGAACAGAGTATTTAGTACTAAAATAATTATACCCTTAATAATAGCGAAGGCAGTATTTTGGAGAACTTACTCCATTTTACAAATAAAGTGAATAACTGTGTCGTATGTGATCCAACGTTTTTCTTATCTGAACAGCACTTAAATACAAAATTTAACAACACAGTATGAGGGAGAAAATGGTTTTGAATTCTGGCTGGGCGTGGTGGCACACACCTTTAATCCCAGCACTTGGGAGGCAGAGGCAGGTTGATTTCTGTGAGTTCAAGGCCAACCTGGTCTACATAGTGAATTCTAGGACAGCTGGGGTTACAGGGAAACCCTGTCTCAAAAAGACACGCACACACACACACACACACACACACACACACACACACACAAATAATTATAAACTTGTAGATTTTCACGTTTGTACAAGGGAAACTCTAANTATATGTTGTATATTGAATGAGATACTGTAAATGAAGTATTTTGCATGTAGGTACCACAATCTATTTATTATCATATATTTCTTCACAGTATCAAATTGTCTAATTAATTTATAATTTTATGGCTACCCATTTATCAGAAAAAGACATTAAATAGTGTGGTAAATGCAGCTCATAAAGACTTTTGATAAAAATTCCCTGCTCAGAAAAAATGAAAAGTAAAATTCAAACAGGATTCTGGAAATATAAGCCCACTGATCTTCGTGGATAAGTATAACATCTAATGACAATGTTTCAGTGAAGAATAAAGAAGCAGGCTAGAGCTTTGGTTTATTGGTAGAGTGGTTTGTTATCACTGTTTTATTGTTTTTGTTTGTTTACATTTTAAATATGAAAGTTATTAGACAATTATCTCATAAACATGAGAATAATAATAAAAAGTTAATTTTGTGTTTTTCTAAGGAATGGCTCAGTTATTTCTGTCTTTAATAACATTAGGCTTCACCTTCATTTATGAAATGCTTTTTAGGTTCAAATTGCTTAATCAAAATTAAGAAATTAATCTTCATAGTAAACCCTGCATCTGTTTTATTCTTAACAGAACATCTTAAGATATAACTAAGTGTTGACTAATTAGAGACTATGGGAAATGTAAATCATCTTTCAATCTGCTGCAACTCCAGTGACAGGTGATTTTTTAAATCAATCTTAGTAAAGGAGGATTTCAGCCACTTTAAATAATTTTTGAGAAAAATGAATTCAAGCACAAATATCATTGAAAGATTCAAAACAATGATGGTCTTATTCCTATATTGTTGCTAATAATACAGTTTGAGTTTAACTATCAGGTCAGTAAATATTTTATAAACATCAGTTCTGTGAATAACATAGAAAAATCAGATTTTTAATTTGCTCAGTTTACAAATATTCTGCATTGTCAAAACTCAAGCAAATCTAGTTTTTAAAGTAGTTCACTACAATAAAAATTTCAGTTTTAACATATGTAATAAGGTACCAAAGCATACTTAAAAGAGACACATTGGAAATTTATTTGTAGTTGATGGTGTTCATTATAAATAAACAGAAACAAAACATTTTAAAGATGCCCAGCCATTACTTGGGATTAAGCACAAACGAAATTTTCACAAATCAACCACTACATCTTTATCTTGATTGTTATTCCTAACACATACAAAGGACTCTATAAATGTTTGTTGAACTAAATTTATAATAAAGCGAAAGAGCTGAAGAAGCACTGATGTAAAATAAATGCATCTTTTAGGTTTAGGAACACTAGAGGAAATATGATTAATGGAAACAAAAAATTCTTCCAGTGAAATTTGGAAGAGAACGCTAATGTTGCATACTGTAGGACTAGGAGATACTCTCTCAAATGTTATTATCTATGATGAATATGAGAAGTATGAGAACATACTGCAGTTTAAGAACTGAAAAATAAAGGAGATGACAGATTTAATCCTTGTCATGATAAAGAATGTTAAGATACAGAAATAGTAGGAATTCCATTAAATGTAACACATAGAAGATATTATAATGATCAAAATTTTAGTAACTCTACTTCTAAACTCAATTATTACACATGGCTTGATAAAGGATTAAGGGATATAATCACTTGGTAAGGGGGGAATGAGACCACCATAAGTAGAAAGATGTGTTATATAATTTTCCAAAGTACAGTAATATATTCAAGTGTTTAAGAGCAAGACTTATCATCACTAAAGAGCAACTTTAATATATGAAGATTTAAAGACAATTCCTAACTTCCCACCAGAAATATTTTTGTTTAGTGCCAGTAGCAGCTTAAGTGTTCAGAACACTTTCTTTAATGTCAAAGGACCTGGGGATTGGAAGTGACATTTTATTTTGTGTTAACAGAAAAACTTTAAAAAATTGTAGTAAAGTCTTCTTAGATTGTACTTTTGATGTATAAAAAATCAGAATTTGTCAAAAACAAGCATCTTTGAGGTCCACTATTGTGAATGAGGAAGAAAGTACAAGCTGAAGAATTAAAGATGAATTAAATGATTCTATACTGTGTATGTTAATGGAGATTTATTTATAACATTTTCTTTAGAATTTTTGCTGTTGTTGGGATTATGATGACAAAGATTCCAAGTTTCCAATAGTCTGCCCTAATCTTATTTTTACCTATAACTGAAGAAGCACTGCTCACTTTGTGAACAATTATGTAGAAATTATCATTTTTCTAAGCAACATATGGCATAATAGCAAAATATAGTTATCCAACAAATATTAATATTTTTTTCTAAATACTATTAATACAGGCTTCTAGAAATGAGGTAATAGGAATTGTAACAACTACTCAGATGTTGGATTTAATAGAAATCTACTTCAAAGTAACCATTTATAATTATGTTTAAAAACTAAAAATCTATTCATTGTTTAAAAAGAAAATAGAGTATTAAACTGACTCTTAATGACATAGTGTTCTAGCCATAGATTAGTGCATCTTTAAACTCTCATGGATAAGCTGCTTCTTATAGCAGATAGTTTACTAACACAAAGCCCCACAAGTGGTCAAGGCAGAGAAATTAAGAGACTTCAGAGTGCTCAGCCCTAAATGGGAAACCTACACCACATGCTCTCATCTAAAGGCTCAGAGATCATTGTGAGGGAAGGGGCAGAAAGATTTTAAGAACAGAAGTAGTAGATGAATACAAGAAAATCATGCTTCTGGCCACCACAGGATAGTTGCACATATGAACCCATAATAGTGCTTATCAGAACATATAGAAGGCTTGTGCAAACCCAAGCTGGACAAAAAGCAGCATGGAGGGGAAGATGGGCAAGAAGCCCCACACCTGGAAATGGATTGATCTCTAATTTTAAAATCTAAAATTTCCAGTAACTTTACAGCTACATATAAGATAATACCATAAAATAAAAATAAATACCTAGCTGGGAAAATTCTACTAATGAATCTGTAGTTTAAAAATTACTCAAATATCATACTCTATGTTGTTCAAAATGCTGTATTTATAGTAACAAAAGCTATTATATAAGTAGGCAGAAAGTACTATAGGTTTTATAATATTTCAAAATCTCAGACTAGAGAGCAGATTTTTAAAATTATTTCAGACTTCTGAGTACGTATTGCTTCTCAACTTCTAATTTACTTAGATAATAATTCTGAATTATTATCTAAGTAAATTAGAATTCTGAATACTGTTATTGATGAATTTGGATTTGTGCAACAGTGAAATTGCTGAACAAAGGTGTACAAAAAGTCTTTCCTAGATAGAATCAATGAGAAAACTTGAAAAGTGACTACAATGAACTCTTTCAGAATTTGGAAATGAACCAGTTTTAAAGCAATTGCTAAGAATTTATTCAAGAAAAAAAAATGTTGGAATCTCCATGAGAACAATGAAGTTTGTGGCATTTTCATTTGCCTTACTGTTATTCTTCCTGTTTATACTAAGTCAACAACCTGAAATGACAGTGAAAGTAATAGCCTGGCAGACCTCAGAACAGGAACACTTTTGAAGTCCTTTACAAGCCCTATTTCCAAATAACGGTAATATTTGATTTGACCTGACTAGCCATTTCTTTGAAAACCTTACACATAAGGTTGTGTTTATTTGATCTGATCACACATTTACCTACTGTGAAAAGAAACCTTTCCTCTGGTGTATTTGTTGAAAACAATTAGGGAAAATTTCTTAAGTAATCCACACTTGCTTGAAGTGTGGATGTCAGAAGGGCAAAAAATGAGCTAAACGGAAAGCCAAAAAGAAAAACAAAACAAAACAGTACAGCATGGTATATTCGTGGCAGATTTCAAAACTCCCAGATCTACAGGGAATCTAAAAAGATATGACTATGATCAGTACTGTATGTATTTCCAGCACTGAGAACATATTCAAGAAACACTCGCAAAGTCCTAAAGCTCTTATGTATTATAACATTGAGGCACTGGGAAAGCATGAATGCTAAGGACAGAAATCCTGTCTGCCTACTTCAGAATAATGTTTATCTATGCTAGTAAATGCTTTATAAAAGGAATGATCATGCCGGGCGTGGTGGTACACGCCTTTAATCCTAGCACTCAGGAGCCAGATGCAGGCGGATCTTTGTGAGTTCAAGGCCAGCCTGGTCTACAGAGTGAGTTCCAGGACAGCTAGGCTACAGGGAGACCCTGTCTCGAAAAGACCAAAAAATAAAAAAATAAAAAAGGAATGATCACTACTATTTCACTTGCATTGTCCTGAAAAAATAACTTGTACAATTTTGTTTTGGATCTTAGCCTTTGCAAACAGTGTGTTTGAAAATTTCAATGACAATAACTTATTTCATTTTTTAATCTAAAACTTTTGATTATCCATTTTCAGAAAATACTATTCACTTCCTGAGCCTGTCCAAAATATACTTCACTTGGAAGAGACAAAGGCTCACTAAGGAATATAAAGGTCACTAAGCAGTATATAAGTACCTTTGTTCAGTACAGTAGTCTAGTATTCATTTCCAATTTGATACTGTGAGCATCATTTCCACAACTCTCAGACCGCTCATGTCCCTACACTTTAAGCATCATATTTTAATAGGCATTGTACAATATTAGAAGCTCTTTTTATTGAGAGAAAGCTCTTTTTATTTCAAGCTATATATACAATAAGTGGTTAACATCCAATAAGCATAAAGAACTCAAATAACTCAATAGCAAACTAACAGATAACTGAATTACAATTGTCAAAAGACCAAAAGTAGATAGATTTTCTAAAGAAGATATAGAAATGGTCAACAGTAAATGAAATATACTCAGCCTTACTAATCATCACAGAACTGCAAATAAAAATCTATCTCATATTACCTCAAACCTGTTTGGATACCTTTATCAAAAAGAATATAGATGAATGTTAGTGCAGACATAGGGAAAGAAATATTTGTGGACTTTTAGTGGAAAGTAAAATGCTACCACTGTTATCAATCACACTATGCAGATTCACAGAATAATTAAAATGTACATTTTACCCACTGATGCAGCATTTCCCTCTTCTGAGTGTATAACCAAAGAAATATAATCATGATCATAAAGGTATTTCTGCATTCTGATATTTGCTGAATTATCATTTATAGAAGCCCAAATAACTTTGTGTTCATCAATGGATGAATGAAATAAGAATGGAGGAAAATACCATACACATTCAAGAATTGTTACATATTTGTACTGACTTCTGGTATATAGAATTTAAACTTGTTTTCTATGACTTTTAAAAAATAGGAACATACTAGGCTCTTTTTGTATGTCTATTGTAACAGCAGCATGCTTAGTGGCCCTTAAGGCCAAAGGGCAAATAAATTTCATGCTCTTATAAATTTACTGTTATTCAGTCCATGGCATGGCATGGCATAGATTTTATAAATGTCTATACATGGAACTAAAAATAAAAGGATTAAAAATAAAGAGCATCATAGTAAACAAGTTTTGGTCACATTCCTGGAAGGTTTTCATGACACCCGAACCCTGGAAGGAAAAGATATTTTTATTTCCATTTAGCTAAGGGTATTTTAGGGGGAACCTGGGAGAAACATTATACATAAATACAATGATGATATTTTTTCTCATTTTTCAATGTGAAAATAATATTTTGAAATATCATAATGCTATGCTTTGAATTTTCAATAAGTGTTCAAGGCAAAAACGTAATGAAAAAAATGTAATGAGATATAACAGACACTGTAATAGGAATCTGATAATCTCAGTAGTTAAAAAAATTGACATTTTTCTTAGCCTTCTCATGTCAGTAATTGTAGGAATTAGGGAAACACAGAATTCAAGAACAATGAAGAAATCTAGAGCTAATGGGCTCTGTGGTCATTTTGAGTTTTTTTTTTTTTAACTATAACTTACTATGATGTCACTTTGGCCCAGTTCCTTTTAAACTTAGTTGTAGGCTGAATTGTGCTCAGTAAATGTATTTTAATGTCCTAAAGCACTGTTACCTATAAATGGACCTAATTTAGAAGCAGAGTATTTGCCAAGATTAGTAAGTTAAGATGAAACAGAAACACAAAGAAATAAGATCAGTAACTATAGCAATGATCACCATTTTGGGAGCAACCTTCAGAAGCTGAAGCAGGCAAGTAACAATATTGTTCTAACAGCTTTCTTAAGGAAATGAGCATAATGACATCTTGCTTTCAGACGACTAGTCTCTAGAACTATGACAGAATAAATTTCTACTGGTTTAAGCCATTTGATTTGTGATAATTTTCTACAGCATTCCTATGACATTAATATTCTATAAACTTCTGTTATTTTATCTGTATGCTTACTTACATTTCACTTAGCTTCTGTGGGGATTATATGACCAGTGCATATGGAATATTATATATACATATATGTAGTTTTATTTCTTGTTGGTACATTTTTTAAATGGAATAATGATTTGGACTTTGATTATTTTGTCCTCTTGTAGCGAAGATAAACTAACAGACTACACCAGATACCACATTTTAAGAAGTAATGTGTTCTAAGACATTTCTAATTTTCTATAAGTATATCTACATTGGACATGTAATTGGATTTTAATTCTAGAAGAAAATTACAAGCAAATTCTACAAAGGCCAGAAAGAATTCATGTGTCTATTTAGTTATAAAATATTTATGAAAAATTCTCAGTCTTTATCCAAAGCACGTAGATATTGCAATAGTCTCCAGAAAAGAAAATAAATTAAGCAGGACATTCATAAAATAAGTTAGCTGCTGAAAAAAATGGATAGGACTTGAGGTTCATATTTATCCCCAAATCCTCTAACATAATAAACCAAATGAATAAATGAAGCTGATTAAAGGCCTAAGTGATAGACTGATTCTACGTGATACCTGCTTATTCTAAATTTGAAGCAGTGTATAGAGGGAGAAATGTGAAAAATAATCCACGCTTGGGGGCTTGGTTTCATCACCTATTCTTTTGCAGTCTTTTAGTAGGAAGCAAATTATGTAAGTGTTCTTATCATCCGTGTGGAAAAGCCATTTAGTACTAAAACATTTGCCTCAACTTCTATTGCTGAGGCTATACTCAGATAATTTTCCTTTACTTTATCAACTGGTTACTACAAAACACATATTAAAACATCCAAAAGGTTTAGGAAAATAACAAAAACATTCCCAGAGTAAAATTTGCATATATAGACAAACTTTAAAATGATCCTTTTTGTTTTCCTAACACATTTTTCCTGATTTAACTAATGTGTAGTACATTAGAGATTTACATTTAAAATTTAAATGGCAAAATTAGAGATTATGTGAATAGCTTGTAAAAATTTCCAATTTTATTATTACTAAATATTTCAGATATCTATATATATATTAGATATATATATATATAGATATATATATTGGGAAGGGGCCCTAATTTGATTAAGAAATCTTATATGAAATACACAAAACCACAATAAAAAATAAAGCTGAAAAGGCTCAGTGCTTATCTGATATCTGCTTAAAATTCATTTTGAATTGGCTTCCAGGAATTTCTATAAAATGTTCACAAAGCAAGATCTTTTCTTATTTTTTTTGTAATGCTATATTTTCATTTATCTGTGCTGAAAAGATAGAATACAAAGAAAATGCGTATTGGTCACAAATAACAAAAATTCATTCTGTCTAGCTAAAGACTACTGCCATTAGCACTTGAATATGCCATTTATACCTACATTTGGGCTTTCAAAATGAGCATCTTATAATCAAAGGTAATTTTCTGGATGAATTAATGACCCTTCCATTCTTTGTCAATGACTCTATTTATGTGAAAACTATGTATAGGTATAGAGTTGAGGACTATTTCTTGTACCTGAAAATTATAAATAATGAATACACATAAGCAAGTGAGTGATTAGGAATATTTCTAGACGTAATAAGGTTTTCTGTTTGCAGCCAAATATAATTTGAAGAAAACTGAATGAAATCATCAAAGCACTGCCAAACACCGCAAAGGATGTAAGAAGAAGTGTCATTATGCCCCATTAAATTTATCCCCAATAGCCAAGGTGTTCTGGTTTGGGTCTTTTGACCATTTGTTTTCCCAACAGTCTTCTAAACCATGTCATCTCCCAAATGCAATTACTTACTTCAGACTATTAGGAAGTAAATGGCTGTGAAGTTGGTTAGCTGCAGAATGGATCAAAAGTAAGTATCCTTCTACATCTCCTATCATAGGAGGGCACAGAAAAAAATGCAGATTTGTAAGCAATAAAGTAATTACTCTGCACCTTTATTTAAGACTGCCAAGTACAATTCTGACTTCACAACTGTTCCTAGAACCAAATGCCAAGTACAATTCTGACTTCACAACTGTTCCTAGAACCCTTTATTTCTCACCTTCCAAATCCCAAAGCCTGGCCTTAAATTTTATCAGTAAGTCTTACTGCGTTAGATTTTGTAATTATAGGGAAGAAAATTTATTTTCTGTTTTAAGTCCATAGAAGCTTTCAGAAAGAACTCAAAGATCCAAGAAAAACTGCATTTTTTAATAGATAGTCACACAAATGCAAAGTAACCTACCATAACTATTAATGCTGCTTAAGTACCTATATATCTAATTGCTTGTGCTTCATTAGTAGGATCGAAAGGTTATTCCTGGACAGACTGTCAGCCCATGAAAGGAAACAGCCAGAATTGACCAGAATCCAAGACAACAGCTCCAGAGAGAGAGTGTACTGTTCTGCTTCTCATCCACCTGTGCCCCTTTTCTAAGCCCAGGGAATAATCTGCGGAAGAGGGGGTGTGGTAGAATGTAAGGGCTGCGATTGGGGTAAAGGGTGAAACTACAGCAATGTAGTCTGGACCCTCATTTGATTAACCTGATTGAACATACAACCCCTCACTCTCTGCTGGAAGGTGGGGCTGTGGGGGTTTGGGCACAACAGCCTGCAAATTGGTTTTACATGAAGGATGCTTGTACTCATGGATTATCACTTATAGCTAAAAAATGGAAAAAAAAACTGAGAGAGATATGCAGGACGGTCATGGCAGAATGCATGATCTCGGTTGGGGTGGGGGTGGGGGGGAAGGGAAGGGGAGATATGCCTGAACTGAATTGGAAAATGATGTATGAAATGAACAAAGCATCAATAAAAAAATGTTAAAAAAAAAACAAAAAAAAACCCAAAAAGACAAAAGGGTATGATATAATGAGAATTGTGGGGGCGTGGAGAGGGGAGGGGGCCCTGAATTTGATTGTTGTATGAAATTGACAAGAGCTGAATAAAAAATTTAAAAGATAACCTAGAAGAATCTGGAAAGGTCAGTTTGTTCAGATTCTTCTTGGCACATGGGTATAGGGAGGGACCCTCTGGGACAAGGGGCTTTCAACATGACTTTGAGGTAGGTAGGATGAAGAATTCTTTAATTAATGTGCTTTTGGAGAGAAATGTAGGACGTCAGAACCTTCTTGGTTCTGCAGTTTTCTCAATTTCCTTGCATTTAAAATACTCATTGTGCCAAGATGCTATTTTGGGGGAGGAGGGTATTGTGTTTTAAACCTTATCAATTTGTAATACATAATTCCTTCTTTTTTCAATGCTTACCTGTAAGTCTCACAGACTAATCTCACACAAATCAGAGTGATGCAGTATTTTGGAGTATCATGCTCTGACACCCTACCTAATTTCAATTGTGTTCATTCCTTCTTTTCTTTTTTTTTCACTTTATATCTTTAAGTGTGACAAAGCACTTTACTCTCCTAATTGCATTCTCATTTGAGAAATGATGTATCTATGGAAATTCAAGGTGATTTGGTGAGATAAAAAAGTTAAAAAGAGCACAGCGATAGCACATTTTAAATGTCTTAAATGTTAACTTCCCTTACTTTCCTCATACCTTGGTTCGACAAGAGATTACCCTATTTGATGTCCCTATCTTCTATTCTTCAATATATCTTGTTACTGTTTCTTATCACTTTTGTCAAGTAATTTTCCTGCTAGAAAACGTTTATCTTGCCGGGGGCGTGGTGGCGCATGACATTGATCCTAGCAATCGGGAGCCAGAGGCAGGCGGATCTCTGTGAGTTCAAGGCCAGCCTGGTCTACATAGAGAGCTCCAGGCCAGCTGGGACTAAAGGGAGGCCTTGTCTCAAAAAGACAAAAAAAAAAAAAAAGGAAAATGCTTATCTTTTCATAACCTACAATTCCTTCTATATATCTTAAGACATAATTAATATATATCTTAAGACATAATTAATTTTAACCACGTTGATATACAAATAAAACTACAATTTCATTACAAACGGTCAGAATGTTTGTTCATACCAAATTCTTGTTTATCAGCAACCTGCTTCCATTTTATTTATTCAAATTTTATGAATTATTCAATAGCTAAATCCCAACAAACTTCCTTTACAGATGATAATTAAGGAAAAGAGAAAATGTGATTTATATCTCTGATTTCAAAGTCTCTCCAACTCCACTGTTTGATGTAAACATTACACATTTAATTCTGGATTTATGTTGCTAACAAGCCAAGGGAAGTGTTCACTTTGTGCGTATGAAACAGTAAACCCATGACCTGGCAGTAGAGATGAGATGTCTACCTTCAAAACAGAGACATTTACACCCTTCCATGCTGGGAGTGGAAACAAGCTGCAGAGAAGGGAGACAATGGTGGCCGCCTAAGGCCCTGTTGGCTAACCTGACAAGGAACTGCACAAGTGGGTAAATGGGCTCTGAGACAAAGGCCAGAAGATATGTAGGTTTAGTATAAATTTTGTATAAATTTTAAGTATGTCAAAGGTAGAGGGGAGAAAAATTGTTTTTTTTTTCTCTTCCTCGTATGGCCAAACCAAATAAATACATATTCCTATATAGACTTCTGTTTCCTACTTTATTTTCTAATACAGGGAAAGCAATGTAGCATATTCTGTTCCTGAGTGTTCCATAAAAAATACTATATTTTGTGAGTAAGCTCTGCTTTCATCTGTAGTTATAATAAAAAACTGAAAGTATCCAACATATAAAAATACTGTAGCTGAAATGGAAGATTTTGTTTTTGAAGTTTCGTTTAGCTCTCAGTTAAAGGCTAATGAACCCATGCCCATATGCAAAAGCCTTTTTTAGAACCACAACTGATATAAGAAAATAACAAGCTCCCTCCCAAGAGCCTGTCTTTGAATCTCTAATCCTCTAAGAGACTCCCTAGGTGCCCAGATTCCAGGAGAATTATAGGTGCCTTTCTTCCTTACCCAAGGAAATTTACTGATCTCTGGTTGTTAGACTATACACCCTTCACACATTTAATGGGTATGTCTTTTAACTAAATGTGTCCTTCCTCCCCCACATCATCAGAGTAGCACATTCCTCCCTGATATTGCAAGTCACCCATCCCCATTCCCCTCCACTTGGAAGGGGAATCTGAGCCAGCTTGATGACATGAAACCTCCTCTTTCTTCTGAGACACATACAAAGGGACTTCCATTTTGCTCCCTCATTCTAAACAGTCTTCTCAGAGATCTCACCATGCCTGCCTGCCTTCCTGCCTGCCTGTCTGTCTGTCTATCCATGACACTAATAAATCTTCTAATACATTTCTTAATTGAAAGGGCAGTGTACTTCTGTGCTTCCTTGAACTGTAAACCTTTTCAGTGTACTTTTTTTTCCTGTAAAAGACAAATGCTGAATTTTCAAACACTAAAGCTGGTATTTATAAGACAATGGCTTTTTGTGGTTCTAGAATATTTTGCTATTTATAAAACAAGCTAACAAGCAAACAAACACCTCACGCTCTCTATCTCCATAGCCATGCTTTCTTACTTGTAAAGAATTTAATCCCAAGGATAATTTGTATGCTTGCAAGTAAGTTTCAGTTGTCATAACTGGGCAGGTGCTTTTAGTATCCAGTGGGTATAAAATACGGACTGCGTTAAAGATCCCACAGTGACAGGCAGGATTCCCTAACTCAAACAAAGCATTGTTTAGCCACAAACACCAGTGTTACCAAGATTAAAAACTTCTGTTCCAGTATTATAAACTAAGATTTGTTCATTTTATCATAAAAGACAAGATAGAAATATCTATAAATTATTATTTTTTACTGGCTTGGTTGCCACAGTAAAATCGAAGCTAAGCTTCTTCATCTACAGAATGGGAAACACTTTTATTCTACCTTCTTTATAGAGTCAGCATAAAAATGAATAACATAGGCAACTAAATTTTAAAATACTTTGTGAACATCAAAGAACTATAATGTGTAAGGATGAAGACTGCAATAGTGGATGTACTGGCTTGATTAAGCAACTCTGAACAGATTTCTAAATCCATCAACAAGCAAGTGTGCTAGAAAAAATAAGGATATGATTTAATGTTTTGGCTGAATCAAAACATTAAGATAAACTTATTTTAAGGTTAAATTAACTACAGGACATATATACATATATAATTATTTTTTAATTTTTTAATTAATTTATTTTTATGTGTATGAATGTACTGTATGCATGTAGGTTTGTGCACCTGTGTCATGCAATGCCACGGAGGTCAGAAGAGCACATCGGATACCCCTGGAACTGGAGTCAAAGACGGTTCTCAGCCGCCATGTGGGTGCTGGGGATCGAACCCAGGTCTTCTGCAAGAGCAGTCGGCACTCTTAACCACGAGGCCATCTCTCTAGCCCATACATGTATATTTATATTGTATATGTCTAACCCAGATAGACATAAATACATACCAGTTTATATATTCAAATTAAAACATGGATTTAGGGAATATTTGCAAAACAAATCTCGATATTGAAAATATATTCATTCTCTTTTACACTGATTTTTAAAATTTACTATACAAGGTAATTGGTTTCGTTATGGTATTTTCATCTATGCTTTATTTGTTGAGCCTCCTCTCTTATCCTTTGCTTTATTCTGTCCACTCGGGCTTTTAATTTTCCTACTCCTACTAGTCCTCTATTTACTGTCATATCACATGTATCATATTACTCTGTTTTTAATCCATCTTAGCCTTCTTAAGACCTCATTTTCCCATCTTATCATGTCCTATACTCATATCCCCCACATATATAAACACATAGAAATGTTAAAATATATAGCCGGGCGTGGTGGGGCACGCCGTTAATCCTAGCACTTGGGAGGCAGAGGCAGGCAGATCTTTGTGAGTTCAAGGCCAGCCTGGTCTACAGAGTGAGTTCCAGGACAGCTGAGGCTACAGGGAGACCCTGTCTCGAAAAGACNATTGTATGAGTCTGATTTACTTTGTTTAATATAATAATCTGCAGTCTAATTCATTTTCCGACAAATTCCATGAGTCTGTCATTCTTTATGGCTAACTAAAATCTCATTTTCCCTATTCATTTCTATGTTGATGGACATCTAAGTTTGTTCCATTTCCTTGTTGTTGTCAAGAGTGCAGTCATAAACCTGGGTGCTCAGTATTTCTGTGGGAGGACTTAAAGTCCTTTTGAATATGCTCAGGTAAAGTAGAGTCAGGTCATATTTTATCCTTAGTCTTTTTGAGAAATAAATCTCTGTACTAATTTCCATAGTGGCTGCACCCACTTACACTCTCACCAGCAGTGGATAAGGGTTCTTCTTTCCCCATATTCTCAACAACATTTGTAGTCATTTGTTTTCTTCTTGATAGCCATTCTGACTGGGCAAGATGGACTCTCAAAGTGTTAAAGTGTTTTAATTTGTATTTGCCTAATAGCTGATGATATTGAACATTTCTAAAAATATTTATTGGCCATTATTTCTTCTTTTGAGAATTGTCTGTTCAGTTCATTAGCTATTTACAAACTAGTGGTTTGGTTTATTTATTTTTTGCATTTAATTTTGTATTGCTTTTAGTATTTTGGATATTAATCCCTTGTCTGATCTAGCTGGCAAATATTTTCTCAATTTTTATTCATTTTCTTTTGTGTCTTTTTTCTTTAAACACCCTAAACAAATTTAACAGTTAATTCAATGGAAAATTAAAGAGGAGAAAAGCAATATTCCTGCATTAAAATTCTCCAAAGCAGGGCTGGAGAGATGGCCCAGCGGTTAAGAGCGCCTACCGCTCTTACAGAGGACCTGGGTTCGATCCCCAGCACCCACATGGCGGCTGAGAGCCTTCTGAAACTCCAATTCCAGGAGAACTCCAGTTCCAGGGGAATCCGAGACCCTCTTCTGACCTCCGCGGCATTGCACGACATGGGTGCACAAACTTGCATGCAGACAATACATTCATACACATACAGAAATAAATAAAATTAAGAAAAAAATAAAAATAAATAAAATTCCCCAAAGCAGTACATGAAACATAATGGAATACTCAGTTGCTTATGAAGACATAACCTAGATAACTAAGTAGAAATTTATTTTAGTGGCTTGTTATATGTTGATTTGACATATATACCATTAAAAGACTGAGAAGAATTAATTATCAGACCTAGGGAGTTAAGTCTATTTAAACATACTCTTTTCAATATTGCAGTATCCAAGTATGTTCCTTCAGTGGTGCTGGAACAGCCTGTACTTTAACCCAAGCTCTATGATATTTGAGCAGATTTTAGGTATTAGTTACTGAAAATAATTTGTCAGGAAAAACTAAATAAAATTAGGTAAAAGCTAGAGTGAATAAAAACACATGTCCAATTTAATATGCCTCTTTTAATATCTTGCTTGAAAATGAAAAGATCTAGATTAGAAATTCCTGGAGAAAGTGAAATTAAAATGTGTGATAACAGCTTACAAAATGCACAAAACCTCAATAAAATATATATTTATTTTATGAAATGTCTAATTGATTTGATTTGCTATGGGTTTTGCAATTTGTGAATTTGTGAAAGTTGCATTTGGAAGCAGAGACACACATTTTTAAAATGCTAAGGCCCATTTAAACAGTAGCTAGCTATTTCATCTAAACAAAAATAAATTGTGGCTGGGGGATTAGTTCAACAGGTAGTATTTGCTGTGCAAGTGTAAGGCCCAGAAGTTAGATCTCTAGCACTCACTTAAATGCCAGGTGGGCGCTGATGGCCGCCTACCTGTTTCCCAGCAACCTGGAGATAGAAAGGGGATCCCCTGATGAAGCTGGCTACATTAATGATACTGGGCACTCTGGGTTCATGTGCAAACACATGCCTCAATATATAAGAGAGAGAGAGACATCAAAGAAGATGCCTGACATCAAGCTCTGGTTTCTGCATGCATGTGATATACATTAATGTACACCTGCACACACAGGTGCTCACACATACATGCAAACAACCAGAGACACACATACACAACATACCTATATACATCTACCAAAAATAAAACAATTGAACCTATGAGCCTTCTTGGTGACAAACGTTTGGTGAACAAACATATAGCTTGTGTGAAAATTCATGCTTACAAGGTGGAAAATGATGGCACTGTTCTATAAAATGCCTTTTAAATTGTTATTAAATGTTCTTTGAGGCATTATTTAAAAACTATACATCCATAAATTTGAATAGCAGCAGTCCTTTTTCATAGATATCACTTAGAATGGAGTACTATTGTGTATCACTTTTGTTGGAATTAATAGACTTTAAAAATATTTTATTATTTTTATTTTATATGTATGAATGTATAATGCCTGCATGTGTATAAGTGCACTCATATCCTGATGTGTCCTTGGGAGGTCAGAAAAAGGCATTGGATTTCCCTGGAACTTGAGTTACAGATGGTTGTTAGCCATCATGTGGATGCTGGGGATTGAACCCAGGTTCTCTGCAAAAGCAGCCAGTTCTCTTAACCACTGAGCCATCTCTATAGCCCCAAGGAATCAATATTCTTTTAAAGTGAAAGCAAAGATCTGAAATGACCACGTGAGTTCCATAGCTATATATAACTTATTACACAACTGATAATGCCCCAGTTCCTATTTTAATGATATGTGTAATTTATTCTATGTCTAATATCTAGGTCATATATTAATAATATGTTTCATCATAATCCACTAAATATGAAAATGTGGAATCATAATGTACTTGACATTAAGTACTGTTACAAAAGTTGCCAGCTGTGGAAAATATTTATAATAAAATTGTGTTATTGATGAGCACTGTAAGAATCAAAACTAAGTTTTCTTCATAGTAGTTTAAATATGCTAAACTAATTTTTAGTAAGGATACACTCAATATTCTCTTTCAGACTTTCTCTGAGGTAAAAATGTACAGACATCAACAGCAAATGAGATAGGGAGAATGAAGGGAGAAATACATTTTCTCTGTGAATTATACTGTAAATTATTGGCACTTGAAATCTGGAAGCTTGTGGGGGGAAATGTGTCAGGGTTTGTTCACCGCTTCATGTAGAATGGTTCCTAATGTATTGTTGATATTCAACTGATACACAGGTAAATGGAAACAGAGTCTTAATGCATCTCCTCTGAATTCATAGGTGGGCCACAGACACCACGATTGCAAAATACATCACCAGTTAAACCAAAAGTAGCTCTGAAGGTCGTTCACTATGAAAACAAAGCACATTGATTTTTCTGGAAGATGTAATTAAGTCAAAAGTAGTCTACTTGTAAAAAAGTACATTAATCTAACAAGGGATCTTAAAATGTAGTTCATAGTTAGGCTAGAGAGCTAGCACAGCCATTAAAAGCTAAGGCTCATAACCAAAAAGACAAAAAGTAGTTCATAGTAAGTGCCCAATAAAGATTGGTATAAAGAGTGATTTGTTGAGTCAAAGTATATGGTGAGCTGAATCTTGAAATATGATATAGAAGTGACAATCAGTTTGTGTACAGATGATATAATTTNTTTTAAATTTTGTTTCTTCAAAAGGTATACATATATATTTAATTGCTCATGCATTAATTTATTCATTCTTTCTTATCATTAGACGGCAGGGTTTCTGTCTCTATTTAGGAAAGTCCCCTTCTGAGCGGTGATCCTCAGAGGGCCAGTGCTGCCTTTCCAGGAGTCATATAGAGGAGCCAAGGAGAAACCCATTCCCAGGGTAGGATTCCAAGAAAGGATCTGAATGTGGTTATAGGTCGAGGAATAGAGACTATCGGAGTGGAGGTCGCTTGGAAATCAACAGAGACCAGGGTACTGAGAAGGTCTCCTCCTAGACACTGTCCTCTGAATCCTGACCCCTCTGTGAATGGTCTGTCAGATGTCTGATGCTCAGAAGGTAAAGACCTCACAATGCCTCCAGGTAGCCAGGTGACAGTCTGCAGCCCAGGAAGTGTGGTGGCAAGGGGGTTGGTCAGGGCATACTTTAACTGCATTTGGACTTGCATGGATGTTTAACTCAACTTTCCTCTTTCCTAGAGCCCAGAAATTGCCCTTCGTTTGGCTGGTGAGGTTTGGATCTCTGCTGAGGAGCACCTGCCATCCAGTCCTCTAGACCCGACCCAGATGGAACAGGCTCTCTCTTGCTAGGCAGATGGAATTTAGGGGCGGGGCTTGCTCAACCAGCAGGAGCCTCATTAGGAGTAGCCTCCCTTTTGGCTAGGTGTCCCTGGAAATCCTGGCCAGCTTGCCCGGCAGAATCCATTCTATAAGATGGGAATGAGAGGTTTTCTGGGGACCTGCTGGATTGGACCTAAGGAAGTGGATCTGTCTGATTTCAGCAAGCCTGCACCCCTCCCCCGCCCCCCAAGTGGCCAGCCACCCCGCCGACTGCCAGCAGTAGCCCATTCTTCTTCTAGCCCAGCTGAAGGGGCACTGTGTAGGTTGTGCAAGCTTCCCAGTCCAGGGACAATGACCTTGCGCTGGCACCTGCCTCGTCCTCAGAACGGCCCATAACCCTCTCTAGCCCTGGTTTCCCTTGGCACCCGCCACCTCCTCGGAACACTTGGTTGCCCTGGAGCCCCGTGGCTTGCGCATGCGCAGAGTAACATCACTGTTGCAAGGAAGAGTTCATTTGGGATCTTCTGAATTCCTGGGAACTTCTTTGGATTTAACAACTGATAACTCCTCTCATTCATTTCCCTGCCCCAAGGAGAGAATCCCTGAGTGATTCAAGGAAAACTCTCTGGAGCATTAGGTCCCTCTACAAATTTCCCAAGGCAAAATGGCTTGGGTAATTTATGTATACATTTAGGGGCTGGAGAGATGGCCTAGCAGTTGAGAGTTCTGACCGCTCTTACAGAGGACCCGGGTTCGATCCCCAGCACCCACATGGCGGCTGAGAACCGTCTGAAACTCCAACTCCAGGAGAACTCCAGTTCCAGGGGAATCTGACACCCTCTTCTGACCTCCGCGGCATTGCACCACACGGGTGCACAAACCTACTTGCAGACAGTACACTCATACACATACAAAAATAAATAAAATTAAATTAAAAATTAAAAAAAAAAACAGTTTTCAGCCGCCATGTGGGTTCTGGGGATCGAACCCAGGTCCTCTGCAAGAGCAGTCGGTGCTCTTAACCACTAGGCCATCTCTCCAGCCTTCAGTCTATCTCTTTAAACATTTACCATTTCTTCACGTTTAAAGCATTCAAAAACCTTTCTCCCCACTTTCGGTTTAATGAAAGAGTACATCATAGTCATAGTATATTGTTGTAATAAAACAAATTTTCCTCTGCACCTGTAACTTATAACCCATTGTCCTAACTTTCCCTACCTATCCTTTATGCCTCTCCCTAGTCTATGGTTGCCCGACATTTCCAAACTTACTTTATAGCAAATCATTCTCCTTTTATTTATAAATTTACTTTATCTCTAAATTTTTTAGTTTTGCTTTTGTTTTGGTGTGTGTGTGTGTGTGTGTGTGTGTGTGTGTGTGTGTATGCATGTGAATGTGTTTGGCATATGTTGAGTGTGCACTTGTGTGCTCTTGCATGTGCCTGTATGTATGTATGTATGTGTGGAGACCGGAAGTCTATCATTTTCTACCTTACTTTGTTGAGACTATGTCTCTCACTGAAACTTGTGCTCATGAACTGGCTAGAATAGATGGCCAGCAAGCTCAAGGGAGCCACTTATCTCTGAGGCAAATCTCTTACCTAATGCTGGGGTTAAAGGTGCATGGCATTTACAAAAACGCTGGGGATGTAAACGCAGAGTCCCATGTTTTACCTGCTGATCCAGCTCTCCAGCTCTATCTCTAAAGTTTTTCACTTTAATTTTCCCCAAACATATCATTGAGAGAGGGTATACTTTTGAAAGATCTTCTGAGAGACTTGTTGAAGTCCCATTAGCCTAACCAGAAATAGATGTATAGTAAATGTAACCAACCTATTTGTGTAGTTGAGAAGTGGTATCCTGATAGATGGAAACAGCTTTCTACAGAGAATCCATTTATTTGACATGTATAGAAGCACTAATTTTGAAAATTTTATATTTACAGACAACAAACTTTGTTTAAAGGTGAGGAGACAATACAACTCTTTAGAGAATTAAATGTTAACACAGAAATGTACTTAGATTTTTCACTTTGGTCCCCTCCTTGCTTCCTCAAATTAGAGTGACAACTTTATAAGGGGAGAAGCTTGTAATATTACACGGGTCAGGAAACTGAAGGGTTAGGAATCTGGAGGTGCTTGGGATGGTGATTCCTTTCAGTTGGGAATAAGAAAAAAAAAAGCTTTTCTTAATTCTTATTAGGTAGCACTATAACTGAAACCTAAGGTACAATAACATATTAATTATGACTATTTGGCTGAAGATAAGTAGCAGATAGTCAAAAGTGGTATCTCATCAATATAAAAGACTACTACAATTTGAATATCTGCAGTTAAAGAAGTTTATATTTTTCTTCCTTTGTCTTTTGTTTTCTTTTACATTTTCGAGAAAAAGGTTGTTTAATGTAGTTCAGGCTAGCTTAGAGCTCTTGTTCCTTCTGCCTCAACTTCCCAAGTTCTGGGTTTAGAAGTGTTCACTACCAGAATGAGCAAGAAAATTAAGTTTTATAAACAGAACTAAAGCACTTATATAGAAAGTCCTCTGATTTTTATTTCATATCTGATAAATATTTCTAAGTATAAATACTCCATATTAGTTTTCATTGTCCCCCAAAACCAAAAAGAGCTTTAGAATATGATTTGTCAGAAGTTACTGCTATTAATCTCAAGCATACATTGACGCTCGGCCCACAACTAGTTACATATGCTTTTGGAATTATAAGGTTGCTGATACTATAAGGGAATTATTATTCACAGTGCCATATATAGATTTTTCAATGGATTTGATGCTGTTGGGCTTATTAAGTTCATTCTATGAGCTGAGTAATTAGTAAAGGATCGACTTGATCTCAATCTAAAATGTTTGACAAAAACTGGTAAATTAATGAGAGAGCCTATCAATATATTAAACTCCATTATTTAAAGTAAAATATATGTTAGTCTTCACTTACTAAAACAGGCAAAAATATTTTCAAATAATTCTTCTTATGGCGCACGCCTTTAATCCTAGCACTTGGGAGGCAGAGGCAGGCGGATCTTAGTGAGTTCAAGGCCAGCCTGGTCTACAGAGTGAGTTCCAGGACAGCTGGGGCTACAGGGAGACCCTGTCTCGAAAAGACCAAAAAAAAATTTTATTTGTCTTTATTTTTGGTATGAGTGTAATGCCTGCATGTAAGTGCACCCATGCCATGCAATACCAGTGGAGGACAGAAGAGGGCATTGGATTCTCTAGAACTGGAGTAACAGATGGTTGTTGGCTGCCATGTGGGTCTGGGATTCGAACCAGGGTCTTCTGCAAGAACAGCCAGTGCCCTTAAATGCTGAGATATCTCTCCAGCCCCATAATTCTTAGCATTGAGAAATTCAAGTGAATTATGATTAAAGCTGTTTAATCTCAAAGACATCAGTTAATACTTCCAATTTGAAAACTAAATTAATAAAAGCTCTCAATATGAAGAATGCTTCCATGTCTAATGTATACAATTAAAGGTAAATTACATTGACTAAGACTGCTTCTTGTGGTTCCTAGCAAGTTTCATTTCAATGATATATTAGGGGGGACTTAGAGTCCTCAAAATTTTATTGGAACTCGATATTAAAACATTTCATTATATTAAATTCTCATTTTATAAAGAAGAAATAGTAGGATATCTATATTTAAACACGGTAAATAGTTGTGTTTTAAAACTAATCTCAGAACCATGGTAATATTCACAACAAACAGAAATAATGGCTGTTTATTTAAGGAATGTTCAATGTTACATAATCCTGAGAGACTTAGAGGACAGAAAGACTACAGTAACTACTAGTTTTGTTTAAATCCATAGTTTCCAAGTAATTCTAATCAAATCCAATCAAACAGGAAACCTAAAGGACATATCAGCTATTGTATTTGTGTGCGTGTTTGTGTGTGCATGCCCAAGTGGCTGCATGGGTGTGCACAAATTTCCCTGTGTGTGAAAGGCAGAGGGCAGCCAGCCTTACTTCTCAGAAGCTAGCCACCTTGCTTTTTGAGACAGGGACTTCTCAGTGGCTTGACACTCCCTGAGTAGGGTAGGTCAGCTGGCTAGTGAGAGCCCCTGGCATCTAATCACTGCACTTGCTGTTTTGCTTGATTTTTTTTTTTTATGTGAGTCCTAGAAACTGGACTCAAGTACTCAAGTTTGTGAGGCAAGCACTTTTCCAACTGAGCTGCCTTCCCAGTTTCCAGTTATTGTTTTTGTTGAAGACTGTCACTCAGTACTTCACTAAAGAAAATGTAGGACTACTCTTTCCGTATAGCACCCAAAATCAGAATGCTTGTTTTGTAAAGTTTGAGTTATAATGAGAAATAATTGAAATAAATCAAATCAAACTGATGGTAGTGCTAAAAGAAGGGCTTTTAACAACGAAATAATAATTGTTAGATAACGAATATAATATAATTTTATTATATGGTAAGAAAATTTGCCATAACTCAAAATGGTTGTAATACTTCAGACATTTTCATTATAGTCCATTCCCCTTCTTTGACTTTTGACTATCTAACTGTATTTTCTATATTAGAAAACTATGAGCCTCACACCACTTTTAAATTCACTGTTGCTTAGGACTAATTCTTCTCAAACTTAATGAATAAATGATAGGTCAGTACGTTATAGCAAATAGAATGAGCCTTTGTGCCATGTAATTGCTGACCCACATAAACAGAAAAGATGTTTTATTTCCTCCTTTCTTTATTTCTTGGGTATTGCGCTGTCACAACTATTGCCACCAGAAGCTAGAAAGTAATCTTAAGATCAACTGCAATGGCAATTCATTTTAAAAAATTCAAAATGAAACTCTAAAAAGACTTTCTTTTGTTTGAACTCAAAGAAAAACAAAAATTTGTCTCTTTAGAAAACGACTTCCAGCAAAAATGGCAAAGGTTATGGAATAACATCCATAATAACTGGCATAAGAGTGATGAACAATTCTAAATCTGTTGACCAATACAGGTTATTGAATTGGTATTTCAAATTTCAGTTTTTCCATTTAGTATATGATCACAATTATATATTATAATATTTTAATGGGATCAAAGTTGAAATACAAATTTGTTATCTATAAAGTTATACTGGTTTATGCTGGATAAACAAACAGACTGGTTAGATTTTCTTATCTAATATGATATTACCTTTATAGACACAGCTACCAAGTTTTTACTGTTTGTCTTACTTTAAATATATTTATTGATTTTTATTTAAAGTATATGAGTGAAGGACCTACAAATATGTAAGTGCACTACATGCATGCAATGCCTATGGAGGCCTTCAGATCAAGGTTTGGGTCCCCTGGAACTGGAGTTGCAGAGGGCTGTTACCTGCCACATGGGTACAGGGAATCAAACCTTGGTCTTCTGCAAAAGAAGAAAGTGCTCTCAACCATTGATCTACCTCTCCAGCTCTTTAGAGTAGCATTTAATTTTTATAACTCCGAATAAAGTAGAGAAAGATATTGTTTGTGTATAGGGATATAAAGCTCTTTAGAAACTCTGTATAAAATATGAACAGTGAGACAAACTTTTAACACTAATTATATTATCTGTGAATAAAAATCAAGTAAAAAGAGCTTTGATTTAAATAGAGAACTTAGAAAGGTTTGAAGTATACTTTTCTACCCAAAGATCAAAGATAATGGATTTATTCTTTGGCAGAACTTCATTCAATATTTTTCTTGTGTTAGGGCAACATAAGCATTTCAATTGCACAAAATACTTTCTAAAATATTTTTATTGAGCTACTGGTCTTAAATAATTGTCATACAACTGATCAATTTTGTATCAAAATGTATACTTTGTACCACATAAATACATCTTAAATCTTGGTTGTCATGCTCCACCTTCATGCTCTACCAATTAACAATGAGTAATATGTATGTTAAGTCCTACTGATTATGGAACCACATTACAAATTTAATCCATGTATTTCTTTTTATTTTTTGGTCTTTTCAAAACAGGGTCTCCCTTTAGCTCCAGCTGTCCTGGAACTCACTCTGTAGACTAGGCTGGCCTTGAACTCACAAAGATCCACCTGCCTCTGCCTCCTGAGTGCCAGGATTAAAGGCGTGTGCCACCACGCCTGGCATTATTAAGCAAAACATTCTAAGAAAACTTTATTTATTCATAGTAAATTTTCTATATGTTGTGTAATTGAGTGCTACTTATCAGTCACTAAAATTATTTCATTACATCACTAAATTGTAGTTATATGGACAAAAATTTGAGAGGTACTATTTTTATCATAATTTTATTTTTTTGAGAATTCCATACATTTGCACAGTGAAATATGTTCATATACATTCCTATCTACTCCCTTCAAACTCTCCCAGTCACCCTCAGGACTTCATGTCTTCATTTTGATAACCCACTAAGTCCTGATGTGCTACAGTTGATAGCTTTGGGAAAAGGACACTCATTCCTATGTGAGGTTGTGATGACTGATAGCTACTACTAGAACTATAAAAACCTTGACGGCTGACTCCATCTAGATCCTGTACTAATAGACTCAAAGAAACTTTATCCTGGTGTCTCTAAGCTTAAGATCGTACTCTTGAGATGGGCCCAGTTTTTCTGAATAAGCTCAAACTTCAAGACAATTTCCTATTTGTTTCAGAAAAAGCCTACTGGTAAGTCAATAAGCACCTAACTTCTTGAGAGTATTCATTTTAAAAGTTTGAAATTATAAATTCTTTCATTCCTTAAGATATTTACATATCTCATATTGAATATCATCCTTACAGGAAGAGTATTTACCTCATGGGAAACTTAGGAAAATTAGGTGATGCAAGTACTTATTGTTGTTGTATTTATCCTTATTAGATTTATCTTTATAAGTTTAGAACAGGAACCAGCAAATGGTGGCCTGTATGCTAAATCCAGGCCTATCTCTCTCTTTGTAATCTGTAGGTAAAGTTTTATTAGCACCCTGCCATGGCAATTAGTGAATTATTATCTATGGCCACTTTCAGACTGCAAAGGCCCACCCAGCTCATTAGTGGAGATGAACAGGTCTGGGGACTCCTGGCCTAAAGGGACACTGAATCTTGCATTCATGTTTATCATTAAGTACTTTAAAACAGCTTTACTTGGTATCAAACTATTAATATTTTCAATTAGCTCGGATAAGAGTTATCTTTGGCAAACTTTTCAGGACAATTTGTTGAGAGGTTATACACATAAAAATTAAATACATCAGAAAGGAAAAAAGATATTTACAAACTATAACTTTCTTTTAAAGGACTTTTGCGCCATCTCTTTTAAATGCTACAATTCAATAATGCATGTCTTTTTTTCTAGTACATGCAGTTGGTTAATAATTATGATCACATTGTTCCGACTTGTACTACTTTCTCCCTCTAGAAAGACAATTCTGTCTTTTCTTGCATTAACTGCCAATTAAGATAGGCAGATAGGTTACTCATATGTTCCAACACCTCTTCTTAATGGTATTTTCTATTTTTTCATTAGCATATTCCATGCAGTTTTTTTGCCTTTTGTTTTTGTGAAGTTGGGCACACTATTCCCTGAAGCTGCTTAATCATTTCAACAGTCATAGCTGAAAAAAAGATGTTTTAACCATCTTTAAAGAGTGTCTGTGCTTGAAATAATATCTTCAGTAAAGCATAGCTAAATACTTCATCTCCAGATGTGCTACCTGAATGAACCATTTAAACTATCATTATGTTTTGAATCATTTGTATTGTAAGGAAACATTGGCAAGAATTTAAGTTAAAGCCCTTATACTGAAAAATAATTTTTCCTGGCAATTCCAAGGATGTACCGTATGAGGCATTAAATTATTTGATTAAAAATATGCCAATAATAAGCTTTGTGATTCACTACCTCTGATATATCTCTGTACTAACCTGTCTCAGACTTTTTAGCATTTTCCATAACATTGTATGAGTCATTTCCATTTGATTAAAGTCTTTGACAACTTAAATTCATTAAAATCATGAGAATGATTTAAATGTTTGTAAATCCTAAAGAATACATTTTGAAAACATTCTTGGCTAGGACGTTGGGCTCTAAAGTTAGATAGAATAGGGAGATACCATTGGGGTTATAAATGCTAATATATTTTCATGATTAAAATGCAAAATTCATTTACTCTGTAAAGCCCATCATATATTTTGTATAAGTACTTATTGATTAAATAGGGCACCTATGTTACCCAATTTCCATCTAACTTATTGCCTAGGAAACTGAATCTGCTAACAGATAATATTTTATTTTTTTAGTATTATTATTAATTATTACTTATTGTGCTCAGATAGGTAAGTGCTAAATAACTGAGCTACAATCCCAGTCTCATTTAAAAAAATCTTTGATTTCCACACATACAGAAGGAACAATAATAAATGGCTTAGTTTATGTTTAGAAGATGTTTAAATATAATAAAAATGAATGAATGTAATCTTTGTATAAAATCATGAAGAGTGAAAGACAACTGAATTTATCTATGTGTTCTGTTTTATAAACCATTGGAGGTGATTTGGAAGTCAGCCAATTAAAATCAACTAAAGTACCAATTATTAAGACAACAACTGTGCTTTCTCCTACTTTAATATTATGTACAACACATGCATCAGAATCCCTCAGGATTTTTTTTAAATCAAATATTCTTGCCCTACTCTTGCAGATTCTGGTTTAGTTAGGGAGAAATACAGGAATATGCATTTAAAACAAATGTCTCTGAGTGATTCTGATGTATGCAGTCCAAAGTCTTTACCTTGAAATAAAAAGGTGTGGATGGAGCAGAGGTAAACAATACACCTCCAGGACAAATTGCAGAAGAAAACTAACATTTACAGAACAAGTAAATTGGATCCAGTGAAGAGCACAAAAACGGAAAGTTCAGATAACATGGAGAAAATTCAGAGAGCATAGTATCCCTAAAGCTAACCTAAGATTGCTAGAATTGCATCAAGTAAAAGTAAGAGAAGTATAGAAGTTTCAGTAGAACAGTTGTTGCAGGACCTTAATTTCTGTGGGTTGAGTAGTGGATAAAAGGTGATAGAATCAAAAGATTGTAATTCTAGTAATTAGATCTTAGAAGTGAAGAAGAAGGGGAATGCAAAGTTAAAAGAAGCAAGACCAAGAATGGAAGAAGCTGAATGGGAAAATTCATGAGGTAAGCAAAAATAAAAAGAAGGGCTAGCAGACACGAGAGATTAAAAGATACTTAGAAAGAAAAGTCTCCTGCTGTGTACCTGGGAGGATGAAGTGATGTAGGTACATAAGTAGACTTGTAATTTTGAAGCTGAACATGTTCACAGCATTTAAGCATATGGCTATGCTTTATTCATACGAATTTCAAATTGATTTAACTTTCTGATAAAAACATGCAAGATTCATCTTAATCTCAGGTAAGGTGGCTATAAGAGAAGTGCAGATAAGGGTGTAAATATGATCAAAATATATTGTATTAATTTTGCAAAATTTCAGTAAAAAATTCAAAAGAGTTTTATATTAAAACCTGTAATGTGATATGCCACCCTCCTTTTAGTTAGGGTAACAGACATGGATTTTCTATCATTTTCATTTTAAATACTGTATATTTTATATTTGAGATGTGTCTCTTATAAGCAGTGCTTTTCCTACACAGTATGACTTTCTTTTTAAAAAAGTGAACTATTTAATTTGCTTACATTTAAGGTTGTGTCTGATTTATGTGTTTAAATCTGATACCTCAACACATATTTTCCAGTTTTCCTGCCTTTCGTATCTTTTTTTTCATGCTTTGCTTTAGATTGTTTTAATCATTTTTCTTGTATTTATTGATAGTTGTAACTCAATTTATTATTATGTTAGTGTGTATCATAAATGTTCCCTGACTTCACAAAGATCTTTCTCATTTCTTGGGTAAATCAGAAACTATAGAACAATACAGCTCCATTTATCCCCCCTCCCTTTTTGACGCTATTGTAATAATAATGTTAAATTCTATGTATTTTAAACCCATATCATTATCATTTCACATAGTAAATAATGACTTACATTTACACAATATTTACCATTTTTGTTGCTCTTCATTCCTTTCTGCATCCTGGAGATTTCCATCTGGAATCATTTTTCTTCTGTTGAAGAACAACTTTCAAGTTGAATGTTAACTGTAACAAATTCTCAGCTTGCTTTATTTTGTCCAAAAAGGTTTTTTTCACTTTCAGTCTATAGCATATTTTTAAAAGACATATAATTCTATGTTTTCAGATTTTTTTCTTCTAGTACTTTTAGTTCATTTTTTTTTATAAACAGCATTCCATCAATTTTGACATCATTGTCTTCTGGCTTGTATTGCTTTACAATATAGGTTTTCTTTCTTTCCCAGGTAAGTCATTCCATAGTTTTTCATGGCCTGTTAGCTTTCCAAGGTCTTTAAACTTTTTAAATTTCTCAAG
Source organism: Rhizomys pruinosus (assembly GCA_009823505.1). NCBI lineage: Eukaryota > Metazoa > Chordata > Mammalia > Rodentia > Spalacidae > Rhizomys > Rhizomys pruinosus. Next base: position 1,147,141 of record VZQC01008144.1, read on the forward strand.
CTTTTCCAGTTGTTTTCTAATGGAGGTTTGATAAGTTCACCAACGATGGAGGCATCCCAAAAGTTTTGTAAGTGGCCAAATATTTTGGCTGAGGGATGGAAGGAAGGCTAATAATTGATACTGAATGATTTCTGGAGTTGAATAGGGGACCATTTTTGGAGACTGGTTAAATTCTAGATTATATTTGGAGACAAGACAACTGACCACAGATGATTCAATGAATTAACAGATGATATTGATGATCCAACTGAACTTGATAAGTATCAAGGATAAATAAGAGTACAGAAGTGCATATTATCTATCTATGTTTCAATTTAAAAAATATTTTAAGTAGGTAGGATAGTCATTCTTACCTATCAGAGATTTATTTTGAGAACACAATGGAATGGCGGTATGCAGTGAAAAGAAATTATGATTGAAAAAAGTAAATTATGAGGTAATACAAATATTTATTTGATATATACATGCAGACTTTAAGATTATGCAAGGGGGCTGGAAAGATGGCCTAGCGGTTAGGAGCACCGACCGCTCTTGCAGAGGACCCGGGTTCGATCCCCAGCACCCACATGGCGGCTGAGATTCCGTCTGAGACTCCAATTCCAGGAGAACTCCAGTTCCAGGGGAATCCGACACCCTCTTCTGACCTCCGTGGCATTGCACGACACGGGTGCACAAACTTGCATGCAGACAGTACATTCATACACATACAGAAAGAAATAAAATTAATAAAAAAAATATAAAAAAAAGATTATGCAAGACACAAAACAATTTTCTCTTAGTCAAAAGAACAAAATGTATGGGATCATGTCTTTTGAGGGTTTACCTTTCAGGACTGTGGACATTCTCTAAAGTGTTGCTCATAGAATTGGCATTCATTGACAATTCTCATAGCACTGGAAGAAATATTCATGGTGGAAAGGCTGTGGGTAGGCAAGAAACTGGTTATGGCACACTTAAAACAAATGAGAGCACAGGGTACATGAAGTAAAATGAACTCAGCATGGTGGCACACATGCCTTTAATCCCAGCACTCAGCAGGCAGAGACAGAAGGATCTCTGTGCGATCAAGGCCAGTTTGGTTCTCCCCCCCTCCCTCCATGTGAGTTCTCCGGGCACATGGACTTAAAAGGAGACTCTGTCTCAAAAAAAAAAAAAAAAAAAAAAAAAAAAAAAAAAGAATAAAAGTGAGATGGAGTAGGAAAGGAAGCAGAAGCTACTCTGTGAGTTCGAAATCTATAACTATAATTCAAAAAATTAATCTGGACTATCACAAAGCAATTTCCAAGGAAGATAAGTTAGGACAGTTCTATCAACTAGACTGGCTACTGCTATGAATATACCAGGGTAATTTGTCCAGGAGTTTCTTCCATCTAGAATTCAGAACCCTAGTTTCTGCCCATGGGTTCCTAATTATCTCCTGGGTCTTGCTATTTGAATGTAAATGCAATGTCACCTAAGGAATTCTAACCTTCTCCTTCTGAGCAGCAATGATCTGTTTAAGTGGACAATTTTATAACATAGTTCATTATTTGCCATTCAATCATGTGAATAGATATAATCAATCTGAAACCTAAAAGAGCCTTCTTTCTGAAGCTAGATTCTTGATTTTCATAGTGTACTATAATGATACAATTTGAAAACACAATTTCTTATTCAGATAATACATTTTAATTCAACCTAACTTGAAACCATGCAATATTTTAACATATAACGATATAATTGTAGACTTTTTACAACCTGGAAACTACCCTGCTGCAACACATATTTTACAAAGGGAGGCTCATGGACTAGCTTAATAAATTTTCCAATACTAAAATAATGCTGAATATATTTTTTACTGACTATGATAAATAAAGCTGTATCTTAATTTTTTGTTTTGTTTTTGTTTTCTTTTTGCCTTGTAGCACTACGGCTGAACTTTCATGCTGTCTAATAATTTCTGGGCTACTTTTATTTCAAGCAGTTTAATCTACAGATCATAGCCAACAGCCACATCTATGATTAGAGGGTTCTATAATATATTTCAAATGTAGAATAAACATTTTGCCTTTAATATTTGTGAGTTACTCACGGTGATAGTCATCACATTTTCTTGAAATATCATAGATTCCATAACTGACTACAGTATTACTGACTACTTTGGAATGTAACAAACACTGTATTTTAAATGGTCACCAAAGATCTGAGAATACTGTGAATAGAAATATCATAGAACACAAATCTCACATTGTATAAGAATTTTTGGACTATCACAATGAAACTATTGGTCTTCACAACCCTTGATTAAACTGATAACCAGAATTATCTGTATATTAAGCATGCAGAAAGTATATGGAGCAAGGCATCTTAGATGAAAGATTAATGTGATGAGATGTTCATGGAGATAACGCCAAAGTTCAAGTACATTTCTCTGAATATGAAATAATGTTCCCAGAGAGGATAGAAAATGTATTAGTTATTCTAATTGGAATATGAATATGCCTACATTTATGATTAGATTTCTGTAACAATGAAAATTAAAGAATTCAAGCCAGGCAGGCAACACACATCTGTAAACCCAGTACTTGTATTATGGAAGCAGGAGGATGGGGAATTTGAAGCCAGCCTCTGCTATATAACAAGTTCAAGGCCAGTCTGGGTCATATGTTCCACTGTCTCAAACAAAAAACAATGACTAAAACAAAATACACAAATCTCATAGCAATCTTAAAGTGGTTATAACCTAATGGGCGGTGCTTAAAGAAACAGAGCAAGAATAAGTCAGGTAGCTTATATTGAGAGAAGCATACTATCTTAGTACATTCCTTGCCAACCAAATGTCATATCTATGCAGTATTTACGTTTGACTTCCCATGTTGTTTTCTTCTTTCATGATACTAGTGTCCATGGAAACAGAAGAACTGTTAAAAATAAGGAGTAAAGCCAGAGAGAAGTAGCAGAGTAAAAACCATGCCTAATTTCAGAAATGGAATCACCATGAAGTCAATTCATGTTGTTTTAAGGACCCTCTCTTGAATAGGACTCTTCCAATGCCCTGCGGGTATTTTGATTGCAATATTTGCCAACTTTTTAAAATTCATAATTTGTTGGTTTTTTATTTCCTTATTCTAAATATTCATTTTTTGTAAAGAAGGACCCCCCAAACTAAATTTTTGGGCTCTTGAAAACCTAGATCCTCCCTTGTTATATGAACTTCACCAATTGTTGTCAGAATTTGACTTACACATTACAAAATCCCGTCATCATCTCCTTAACCTCAATAAAGAAGAACCCACAGCTCCAAAACAAACATCTTAATTGAAATAACTAATAATCCATGTCCATGTTAGGAATTATTTAATAGCTAACAAGGATATGTTGTACTACTCAATAATTTCTTTGAGAGGCCACTACAGAAAAAAATAAGACTCTGAGCCCATTATGGTGTATTAGATTCACAGACATGTAAGTGGCCTATGTTGCCATGTAACTGACCTCTGTTGCAATTACCCAATTCATATATTTTGTATATGAGGAAACTAAGGATTGGAAAGGTAGTATGGCTTGATCAAGTTCACAGCTGAGTAACTAATGGCCAAATATGAATTTAAAGAACACTAGTTCCTACATTATTATTATTATTATTATTATTATTATAAACTCAAATTATTTGTTTCTGCATTTATAATTTATTTCCCAATATGTTGTGGATTCAGACATTTTCCCTAATGAGATTAAAACTTTGTATGACTGACACTCAAATTATTAACCAATATTTTAAATCAGCATCAGCATATAATACCATATTCCTTTTGCAAATTTTAGTCAATTAGCGTCTTTGATTTAATTGAGCAATAGGGTAGCGGCTTCTATTAAAACAATCTTTCTATTTCACTCAGGTCATTAATTGATGATTTTAACCTAAATAGTTCTATTTCAAAAATCTCTACCTTCTTCCTTTCATTAAATCATTATGGAAAAATTAGGTTTTATAAAAATATAATACTAATTTCATTATGAAAACATAGATAATAAATATTCATTAATAGAAATGATTTTGAAAATACTTGTAAAACCTAACTGAAAAAATTCACATTCACTGTGTTGGAAGAAATCTTAAGGTTATTCTATTATTTGTTTAAGGAAGTATAAGTCACAATTATATTACTCAAAAACATTGGAAAGATACATAATATAAAGGGTGATACAATCATACTTTGATTATGCTAAAAGAAGGTATTAAAATGTAATCTTAATACTCTGCAAGTTAATCTTTTAATTCCTTAGTTTAAATGTACTGTGAAAATATGTGAAATGAATCTGGAACATGTAAATTATATTTTCCTGCCTCCAAATTATGATATAAGCCCCATTCGTTAAATGAATAAGGATTATGAAATGTTCAACATCATTAATTGTGAGGATTATAAAATAGTATTATGATTAGGACTATTTTATCTTAGACAATTCTATTTGGTTAAGTAGTATAAGTATCACAAATTGGTTATATACACATGCTGCTAAGTTAAGCACATATTTATATGGTCCTTTAGGAAAGCAATTTTTCAAAACATAAGATTCTCATAACCTTTTGGGATAATAATTATATGCTAAGTAACTATGTTGAAAAGTAGATTTGTGCATGAATTAGCACAACTGCATCACAGAAGTATTTATAGTAGTCACATAGCAAGAAATATAATAATTTGAATACCAAAAATAAGCTATAAAGAAAAATACATCGTCTTCACATGATCAAATTATGTGTCACAATTACATAAGAAAATATGAACAAAAGACAGACTAAAAATTTTTAAAGGCAAGCTAGGAGAAAAAGCATAAATATTGTAAAACAATTTAAAGGTTTTTCTATATTGTATGCATTTTTGTATAATTAACGTTTAAAAGTATAAAATTAGAGAAATTAGAGAATTAGAAAAAACAAGTGAAAATAACAGAATCATGTATAAGAAAAATATCTATCCAGCAACAAAAACAAAGTATTAATTTTTTCTACTATTCTAGCAGTGAACTGAAAAATTGAGATAATGCAATACTGTTGGAAATATAGAATTTAATTTTATCTAATTCATCTGTAATTTTAAGAATACCACTAGTTCATACAATTTCACACTGTTACCACAATAAAATATTAAGATAATTATGTCAGTATTACTTAAATACCTGAAAACTTATACTCACCTAAATCCATTAATGATTGAATGATTAAATAAAGTATGGTATTTAAAGTCAATGCTATACTAACCATTCTCTTAAAAGTAATGTAATAACTACATGGTAAAAAGAGATGTGATTATATCATCATGTGTATACATTGAGAAACATTAGAGTTAAGCAACAAAACATCACAGATAATCTCTTTGTTAAATTAGAACATAAGAAATATTTCAAATCTTTCATTGCTTACCACTTGCACCCTATGTGGTCTTTCTTCACGGGCAACAGGTCCTGGAGTTTGTGTACCAGGTCTTGGAAGATCAGGTGGCAGAGAAATTATGTAATGACACATTTTAGTCACACTTTTGCACTAGGAAAAAATGCAAAGACAAATATATCAGTTTTTAACTCAATGCAAATATGTAATTTTTATAATTTTTATATTAAAATAAGCATATATCCAAAAAAAACATTGCAAGCCTCAGAAGCAGGATGAAAAATATATTCATTTGGCCAATAAATAACAAAGTTTGCTAGAGTGTGTCAACTGTATAGTTTCAAAATACAAACTAGGCTATGCTTCCTAGGTTCTCTCAATTATGATGTAAGACTATAGGCAGGTAAATGAGATGGCTAACAATACATTCTAAATGTTGAATTATTTTAGAATAACATTTTCATGGAAATTTCAGAAACAGAAAAGATCTTAAGAAAAAATAATCATTGCCCAGAATCCTACTCAAAGACGAACAAAGTAAGTATTATATTTACTTATTGTGTAAGGAGCTGCAGGCTTTAGCTTGCTTATGCTGAGCTTGCTTACAAGGAAGTTGACTCTGTGAATTGTCACCTCGAGCCTTTTTCCAAGAGCTGGGTGCAGACGTGCAGTAAAAGTCACCAGATACTCCAGCCCGATGTCTCAACTCAGTGATTTTGCAAAAACAGACCCTCCTCTGACGCCAGAGAGCCCGATCAACTGATTACCCTGCTTTACACTCCCCCTATATGCTTCCCGCCTTTTGCCAAATATATACTGCTGTCATAATTCAATAAATCAGACTTTGACAACCTCGCAAAGTCTCGTTCTTTTCTCTCGCTCATCTCCACAGGTTTTGGGGTCCTTCTCGGGTACCTGATGTTACATGACCCGTAGACAGGGTCATATTGGCGCCCGACGTAGGGGCTCGAGGTAAGAGACCCCTCTACCAGACAAGGAACACGGAGGTCCGGCCGGACGACTTAAGACCGAAGGGCGCTCCCATCAGAGGAGCGCGGAAAACCTCGGTAAAGAGAGGGCGCTTCGCCATCAGCGGAGCGTGGAAAACCTCGGGAAAGAGAGGACACTCCGCCACCCACGGAGTGCAGAATCCTCGAGAAGTAGGAAGTAAGTGGTTCTTTGTCTCATATTAAAGATAGGCCAACTGGCTCATAGTAAAAATGGGCCAGTCGCTGTCTAAAGAAGAGAAATTTATTCAACACTTTAAGACAGCTTTCAGGGAGAGAGGAATTAGGGTTAAGAAATAGGATTTAACTAGATTTTTTATATTCATAGGAGATACATGTCCCTGGGTGGTCCTTTATGGGCCCTCAATTCACCCCAAAGACTGTTATTAATGAGATAATTCAGAACCCCCTCCCCCCCGCGCGCACTCGCTGCGGGCTCCGTCCCCAATTGCCCTAAGCCAGACACCCCAGGCACTGCCTGTCAGCCCCCCAAAGAGATCCATTTCCTCTGCCCTATAAAGCAGCTCCCCCCTTTTTTTTGCAGCCAAACTTGGCGCTGCTTCCTCCCCTAAGCTCTCCATGCCCTCCCAGGCTGGCCCCCCACAGCGTATCTGCGGCCGCCCCTCTGCCAGAGTACCAGCTCGAGTTCCCCAGGGGCGCGGGCTATGCCAAGGAGCTCACTGGGCGGCCCAGGTGCCCGGCGTTCGCCATCTCGCAACACCTCCCAGCGGGACAGGCTGAGCTCGCCCTACAAGCCACTGTTCCCTTATTTCAGTTACCGGATCCCATTCCAAAACCACCGAGAAAGATTTTAACGAGGCTGTCTCCAAACTCTGATAAGGGAGAGACAGAACCAGAAGGAAAGACCAAGTAAGTCGATAGCCAGGAAAAAAAAAAAAAAAAGATACAAAATCCATCATATTAAGATGCCAGGCAGCAGGCCCTGCTTAACATAACTGTTAGTTAAGGTGGAACAGACATTTAGTAAATCAATCCAACATTTGGTGACTTTGAGTACAAAAGTGTTTTAATGGAGTTAACTAAAAAATGTCATATGTCTATGCTAGCTGTCTGTGTGTTAACTCTTCTCTCATGTGTCTGATTTTTGTCTCCATATGTCTATGCTAGCTGTCTGTGTGTTAACTGTTCTCTCAGGTGTCTGATTTTTGTTTCTGTTGGTTTCTGTTAAAAGTGGCCACTTCAAAGTTTTTTCATTCTATATTGTGCACATAAATTAAGCTTACTTTCGGCATGCCTCTTAAACTTTTTTAAAGGCCTAATTTGAACCCGGGTTCCTAAGTTCCTACAAAAACTTCTAAACTAGTTTTCTAAAGGTTTTATTTGTTATCTGTTAAGACTGGATAGAGCCAGGCGTGGCGGTGCACGCCTTTAATCCTAGCCCTTGGGAGACAAAGGCAGGCTAATCTTTGTAAAGCCAAACGGGTCTACAGAGCGAGCTCCAGGACAGCTGGGGCTACGAGGAGTTGTGGATGTTTTCAGACAGAAAGGGTATAAAAAAGATAAACAAGGGACTAAAATTGTGCTGTTTTTACTGATTAAAGAAAGGAAAAGCCTATTCTAAGTCTCTGATGAGAAAAAAAAGACAGGTTAGAGATTTTTGTGATATCACAAAGGACCAGAGATAATCTGCTTCTTACAGGCTAGTAAAATTTGCATCAGCAGTCTGCCTTGGGAGGAGGTCTTTAGAGCTTGGAAAATTCCTGAGCACTCTGGCAACCTTTCCATCTTTGCTGGAGACTGATTTTGGAGTCTGGCATCTGGATCAGTGGGGTGTTGCATGGCTTCCAGGGGTGCATTACAGGCTCTTGCCTCCAAGGAGCAAGGGAGAACAGTCTGGAGCAGCTTTTTGGGGCTCTATTATAATAGTTTCTGCAAGAATTTTTGAGCCTGTTTCTCCTCCCTCCCTTCCTCCTCATGGGAGGAAAAGGGACCTCTCTGGGTCTGCCCCCACCTTGCTGATCAGGCTGGCAGACTGTGTGTTTGTGTTAAGGAAGGATTGGTCTCAAAGAACTGGGTGGATCAGGTTCGTGAAGACTGTGCTTCATGTTTTTGGTCTCCTGGCTGGGCGTGGTGGCACACGCCTTTAATCCTAGCACAGCCAGGGTCTTTGGGTGCAGAGAACATTACTATAAAATTTCTGAGTGCTGTTACAAACTTAAGAGTCATATTTTACCCTGATTTAGGTTTTCATCTCTAATTTAGAGTTTTCATCAAGGTGCTAAAGTTTTGGGTTTGAAACTAGTTAAACATATTTGTTTCATGGAGCTGTTTAAATGAATAGGCTTGCATCTAATGATTTACTTGATAATTGTATCTGGGAAAGAGGGACCTGTGGGTCTTGGAGACCAGTTTGATAAGCTAAAATCTCTACAAGATGGGGAATTACACTTTCAAGGAAGCTATGTTCCAGGAGGAATTGTTTTGTGATGTATGGCATGTGTTTGTTGACTGTGTGCTGTGGTTTGCCGTGGCTATTGCGTTTCAAGTTGTGGCATGGAGAAAGTTTAACATCTCCAAATCAGTAAAGGCATGGGCTAAGGCAGAGGGAATTCTATTGACTGGTGGTCTCTGATAGGCTTTGAGAAGCTTGCATTCTCTTGTGGGTTTTCACCCACTCGGAGGGACACGATTATGCAGCCCCTAAGTGCTGGCTTGGCTTCCCTGGATTGGGGCCATCTGTTGCTTCCCCAGCCTTCCCAGGTGGCGGATATTCAGAGAAATTGTGAGAGGAGCCCCTCCTCTCCCATCAATTGCCTTCTAGTGGTTTTAAAATGTGGTTAAAATTTGCCCTGCAGCCTGGGGTCCTGGTTTCCCCTTCTGGCCACAGCTCAGGTGGGAAATGTCACAAAGGCTAGAAGGACAGGCATGCCCGTGGAACATTTTGCAGCAAGCAGGTGTTCCTAAAGGCTTTATACTGCAAATTGAGCTTGTAAATTCCAGACTTGGTGGTGGCCACACCTTTAATCCAAAGGGATATCTGTGAGTTCAGGGCCGTCTAGTCTACAGAGTGACCTCCCCACCAGCTCTGCCTTGGAAAAGACTAAAGGCAAAATATGAAGCTGTTACATTTTCCTGCTCTGGAAACAGCGGATGGCTGGTGGGGGAAGGGCTGGCTTTACAGCATTCTGCGTTTCACTGGGAAGCATAAAGTCTAGGACAAAAGCCCAGCCCGGGGCAGTGTTCATTATGTTTTAAAAGTGCAGCCTTGATTCCAATCCTCCGAAGACAGACTGTGGACCTCCACCCTACCAAGTTGTATCAGTTAAGTGATTCAAATCCATCTCAGCATGTTTAACTTAAAGTCTAGAAGAATTTACAGGCCTTGAAGTTCTAACAAAACAACCTTGGTCCGATAAATTGTCTTTTTTTAAGAAAAATTGGTAGAAGTCTCTTTAACAACGTAAATTGATATTTTGGTTTAATTTAAATAAGAAATTCTTTGAATAAAACTGTTTTATGCTTCTTTAGGCCCATCTTCAAGCTGTGTGTATGTGTGAGTGAGTGTAAGTTCCTGCTTTCAATTCATTATAGTCCTACAGGTTTAAATCTATTTAGCTAACTATATGGTTCATAAAAAATGTTTGCTTTATACCCCTAAGTGTTAACAATTTTTAATTGGGTTTATAGTATGCATACTATTCAGTTTAATGATAGATTGTTGTTAATTATTAGTAGTAATTGTTATTAATAGTTGTAGTTATTGTTATTAAATATAATTATTGATAATAATTGATAAAAATTCAGTCTAATAGTAAATTGTTCATTGTTGGCTGCTATTTTTGACCATTATTATTTATAATTACTGTTGTGACTAATAATGGTTAATGGTAATTATTGATAATTAATAATAATTAATAATGGTTATAATTGTTGTGATTATGAATAATTATTATTCTTCCAAAGTCCTTAATAGCAAGACAAGATGGATCATTTCAAGACTACAAACAACTTTGGCCTGTCTACTTTTGGGAATCCTCAATCTTTAGATTTGTAAATAATATAGGGTCAGTTAGGCTTAGCAGAGGGACAGCTTAGGAGTAATTGACCAAAAGGACAGGATAGGGAAAAATAGTAAACTTTAGGTATAGTTCATTAAAGGCAAGTGTTACAAATGGGCCTAAGAGGTGGCATATGGATCTCAGCTGTTTTATGAGTTACTAGGACATTTATTCTAATTATGTAAAAATAACCCTATAACAAATTATAAAAATTTCATGTTTTTCATTGGACATCAAACGATATGGCTTTCTTCTCTTACAGGTCAACCTAACAAATCTTTCTTATGTATGTATGTGTGTATGTATGTATGTGCGCGCACATGTGTGTATGGATGAGTGTACTTTTTGTGTTCTAAGTATATTATGTTAATAGACATGATAATATAAAAACATTGCCTCTAAGTTGGAACTGGCCCTTCCATCTTAAGACGCAAATTTATATTAAACAGCCAAAACATGGTTCGATTTCAACAAAGGTTATGGGTTATCTATCAAGGAATTTGAAATAATAAATCTACACTGGTTACACTCTTTCAACATCTAAAACAAAGATGCAACCAGGTTTTCAGTGTATTAAAGTGTTGATAAGTTTTTGGATGTTTAAAAAATAAAAAGGTGTATAAAAAACTTAATCAAGATGGTAATGATGGTAACAACTTCTCATGGGACATATCTAGCCAATCTTTAACTGATTGATGGACATGATAACTATAAAATATATATATATATATTTTTAAGAGCTAGATATTAAAAAATCTTTAAAGTAGGTTTTCATGTCAGGCCTAGAAAAGGCCAAAAACTTAAAAAAAGGTAGCTATTATAATCCACCCTGTAAGGTTTACAGTTTAAAATGGTAATACATTTAAACTAATTAAAAATATAAGATGTTAATTGCTTTATTTGTAATCTGTGTTAAATTTCCAACAGTGGCTTTGAGATTGGGGCGCACAGATGGTCTCTGTATTTTTCTGTGTTATGCAGTATCACCTTGTAACATTTTTCCTTTGCTTATAAGATAATTTGAGGAAATTAGGTCTGAGTTTACTTCCCAAATAAACATACAGTCAAGGATAGACAGTTTGGATAAATTTGATGAAAACTTACACCTTGGTTCCTGTTTATGGGTATTTGTAATACAATTTAGTCATCTACTGATCAAAAAAGAGGGAGGTGGTATAATATTCCCTCTATATTCCAAACTTTTGATAAATTTTTAATTTTTTGAAGCTAACAATGGGAGGAGATTTGTATGTTCCCACAGGTAAAAACACCAACCTAAATGTCTAAAAATACACAATATTTGACTGCAAGATGGACTGAGAAATGCCAACAGAGAGGCTGACCCATCTGGACATTAAAGAAAAAGAAACCTCAGATTGCCTGAGTCACAGACATTGAACATTTCTCTAAATTCTGTTTGGGATAACTGTTTATGATGTGGTCTGATAAAGTTTACCTTTCAGATGCTGAGAAACCTTTCTACCTCTCACCTTTATATGGAAAAGGAAAAAATGTGATGGTAGTGAAGTCATTCCCCAACTGTAAATTGGAACCAACTGCTATAATGGTAAATGCTTATAGAACAGGTGTGACTGCCTTCTTTGGTTGATTGATAGACATACAAACTGTACAGAGATGGTTCTCTATCTAAAGCTAAATATAAATGTAATTTATAAGTGGTACAATTGAGCACAATGTGTTAATACAGGAGAGCTCTGATGTCAGCAATGGATTGTTCTGCCAAGGAGATGTTGGCTGGGGGAATCCAAGCCCCCCAAATTATAAAGGCCTTTTGCCTGTAAAAAATGGGATATCAGCAAGGAATAGGTAATAAGTCCCTGTTGTTAAAAACCTGGTGTAAACATGAAAAAATATTTTGAGACATCACTTGCTAATGTACAGTTGGCCTTTAAAATGCCAGAGAGTATTACCAAAGGCCACTAATGCATCAAAGCAGGATATTGGTCTCCTTGAGTCAAGCAAGACTCCTCTGTCAGTATCAGCTACACCTCAAATGCCTGGAGATGCTGTGCAACAGTGGCAGCCATGTGTCTATACATATCCCAAATCTAATTGGCTATTAGCTCTCTCCTTGGAGGAATAATTCATGGCTGATGCCATAAGCTTATGTCCTCTAGTGGTTAGGAGATTATATGAGCCACAATAAAAACTTGTCATCTTTTATAGAGAAATCACAGCTTATGGATTAACATACCATCCAAACATCTGTGTCTATGCTCACAGCTTAGCTTGCCATAATAATATTGTTTAAATGCCTGTACATCTAATTGCTTGTGCTTTGTTAGTAGGATTAAAAAGGTACCCTGGATAAGCTGTCAACCCATGAAGGGAAACAACCTGACTGGAGTAAAAAACATCTCCAGAGAAAACGCTGCTTTGCTTCTCACCTGCCTGTGCCCCTCTCCCAAAGCCTAGGGACCAACTTGCGGAAGAGGAGGCGTGGTAGAATGTAAGGGCTGTGGAGAGACTGGGGTGAATTGTGAGATTACAACAATATGGACTGAACTATGGGAACCTTGGGTTGTTCAAAATATGAACATAGATACTTGAAAACCCACCTTTACAAGTGGGGCTCCCCCTCTTTTTGTAAAAGGATGCTGGAAGCCAAAGCTGTACCTATTCAGGCTTTCAGCTACTGGCCTTGCTTATCTCAAAAATTTACGAGTACCAGCCCAGGTGGCCGCCCCAAAGACGGGCAACTTCCTCTCCCCTCTTACCAACCTAAGACAGGAGCCCTGAGGGTGACAGGGTGTCCAAAGACGGGTAAGGAAGAGGGTCTTGTAGAGGTCGAACCTAAGACAGGGACGGTCACATAATCGGCTGCAGATGCCACTCTGCCTGATACTTATCCATACCTTCTTAATGTAAAGAAGGGGGATATGTAAGGAGCTGCAGGCTTTAGCTTGCTTACGCTGAGCTTGCTTACAAGGAAGTTGACTCTGTGAATTGTCACCTCGAGCCTTTTTCCAAGAGCTGGGTGCGGACGTGCAGTAAAAGTCACCAGATACTCCAGCCCGATGTCTCAACTCAGTGATTTTGCAAAAACAGACCCTCCTCTGATGCCAGAGAGCCCGATCAACTGATTACCCTGCTTTACACTCCCCCTATATGCTTCCCGCCTTTTGCCAAATATATACTGCTGTCATAATTCAATAAATCAGACTTTGACAACGTTGCAAAGTCTCGTTCTTTTCTCTCACTTATCTGCAGGTTTTGGGGTTCCCTCGGGTACCCAATGTTACATGACCCATAGACAGGGTCATTATTGCATCTAGTTACCTTTTCACTATGGTTTTATTTTGCAATGTTTTTGGTGCAAAGACTTTTTTCTATACTCGCATATATGTTTCTTACTAGATACAATAATATCATTCTTTAAATATCCCCCCAAATTTTAGAGACTGCAAATTTTAATGTTTTAACATAATATAGTTCAGAGAACTAGATTTTAAAATGTCCGTTAAGAAAAATGTCATTGCTCTGTTTTAAACTAGAAATGTCCCCCATATTTTCTTGTATTTGAACACTTAGTTCCCAGCTGAAGGTGCTGTTTGGACGGCAGTGGGACCTTTAGGAGGAGGAGGAACCTCCTGAGAAAGTGGGTCACCAGGCAGTGTGCCGTAAGTAATTATAGGGTTAGCCCACCTCATTTCTACTTTCTGCTTCCTGAGCATGAATGCAATAAAATCAACCATCTCATGATGCAGTGTGACCAACCACCTAATGTTTCTGCTCCTGTACCTGTGTTGCCAGGATGGATTCTTTCCTTTTTTAAGTTGTAAACCAAAATAAACCCTTTCAGATTTTCTCACAGCAACAAGAAAAATAAATAACTTATTTATAATGAAAACAATTAGCCAGCATAACTAAAATGTTAATAAAATAAGATGAATGATTAAGAAAATGTATTTATTGATAACCTAGTGTTTGGAAAATAGTGTATATTCATTAAAATTTTCTTAAGTGAACGAAATTTATATGAATAGGAAGTCAGTGATCTAGCCAGCTTTCTTTTAAAAACATTTTTAAGTATTTATTAATTCATTCATCAATTCTATGTGTGCAGGCACATTTGCATATATGGGCCCATATGGCTGCATGCACGATTCTCCTAGTATTCTTTTTTTTTAACTTTATTTATTTATTTTAATTTATTTTATGTGTATGAATGTACTGTCTGCATGTAGGTTTGTGCACTGTGTCCTGCAATGCCTCGGAGGTCAGAAGAGGGCGTCGGATTCCCCTGGAATTGGAGTTAAAGACGATTCTCAGCTGCCATGTGGGTGTTGGGGATCGAACCCGGGTCCTCTACAAGAGCAGTCAGCGCTCTTAACCGCTAGGCCATCTCTCCAGCCCCAACTTTATTTTTTTAAGGTGTATGAATGTACTGTCTGCATGTAGGTTTGTGCACCTGTGTCATGCAATGCCGCGGAGGTCAGAAGAGGGTGTCTGATTCCCCTGCAACTGGAGTTAAAGATGGTTCTTAGCTGCCATGTGGGTGCTGAGGATCGAACCCGGGTCCTCTACAAGAGCAGTTGGCGCTCTTAACTGCTAGGCCATCTCTCCAGCCCCTCTCCTAGTATTCTTTTCCTTAATGTCAGATAGTCAATATAGTAGGCTCTTATTGATCTTACTACATGCTGACATTGCCAATGAAAATGAAAAAGGAATATAGATGCACTCATGATGGCACATTAAAAATGTGCTAAGCATTTTACTACATTTTATAAAGATACCATTCTTTTATCATGTAGGTGATAAACAGTACTAGGAAATTTTTGCAATCTTTAAGGGGAGATACAACATATTTGAGGCACTGAATGTAACTCTCAAGGACTATCAATTATAATATAAGAGTTTCGGTATCCTAGCACTTGGGAGGCAGAGGCAGGCGGATCTTTGTGAGTTCAAGGCCATCTTGGTCTACAGAGTGAGTTCCAGGACATCTGGGGCTACAGGGAGACCTTGTCTCAAAAAGACCAAAAAAAAAAGAAGTTTCGATATCTATTTCTATTTGAAGCACCAAAGACTGAAACAACATGAAAGAATGTCATCTTTAAGAAAAAAGGTAATTAATTGAATCTATATATGCTACCTCTGTAGGATAATAAATGTCTCCAAGTTCACGGCAATATTATAGGTTTGGTTCCTGTTTTGAAATAAAACTAAATGTTCAAAAACCTTAGCAATTTTGCAATAAGTACCACTATTAATTATTGCTACTGTTATTATTAATTATAGATCTCAAAATGCATGTCCTGGCTATCCCTAAAAGCCCCCATGAAATTCTGTTGGGTCTGCCCGCCTTAAAACTCACAACTTTTACTTTTTATTTTATGTATCTTTCACATACTGTTGGAGCCTAAGTATGTCTTTTCTGCTACATAAGGATCTTTGAATACTTCCCTAAAGCCTCCCTCCCCACCATAAGGCTGCTTTGCTTCCACATGGCTTGACCTCCGTGCAGGTATTATTCAAACAGCATGTTTCTTTGTTTCTTTTTTCCTCCATTCTCCTCCTCAGGACAGCTGCCAATATTACAGTTAGTCTATACTGGAGTTTTATTTTAACTCTTAATAAAACTCTCCTCAAGCTTAGAAAAAAATCAAAAGAATTCTTAATTCTTGTTCATCTGAAACTCCATGTCAAAACACTTTATTCCCCGTCCCACCCTATCACTCAGCCTGAGAATCACCATTCTAGCCAGTATTTCCATGCCTGCATTAAGGGTTGTTTAGTGGTTTTGGCAGGGGGAATAGGTAAGGAACTAAACAAGAGTCAGAAGAAAAGGAGGAAAATAAATATACATGAAAAGTTATAAAGTGACAAATACAATTAATTGGCTTGATTTACTCCTGAAATATGTAATCATATACACACATATCTCACATCATAGTGTACCCCCAAATAGAAACAGTTTAGTCTAACTTTAGGCTAGTAAAAATAGCCATTTACCTATTAAGATTTTATTTGATAACAGAGAGTATAGTGTTTTATACTACATATAAAGTTTACTAATATGCAGGTTAACTCTCAGGGTATGTAACATAACTATATGTACTACATATGTCTCTTACTCCTGATCCAAAGTCTATACCTGGCCACAAGTTTAGTAACCAGCTTTCTATTAATTATCACCAAAAAGTATTACCCAGGTGTGAATCCTGTGACTTGCAATAACAAACGGCCAGACAAGATATGACTATTGGTGCAATAGTGGTACCACTTTCTGATTAGACTTAAAAGCCTGCTTTTTTAATGCTTTTTTAAAATTTTATTTATTTACTTTCTATGTGCATGAATGTACTGTCTGCATGCAGGTTTGTGCACCCATGTCCTGCAATGCCGCGGAGGTCAGAAGAGGGTGTCGGATTCCCCTGGAACTGGAGTTCTCCAGGAACTGGAGTTATAGATGGTTCTCAGCCGCCTGCTTTTTAAGATGGAGCACATACCTGACACTGTTATCAGGGTCAAATACCTGTTACTATACAGGTCACAGACCATAAGAGAGAGCCTACTATTATTATTCTGTTAAATAGACATAGTATTAAATTAACTCTTTTTTTTTTTTTTTTTTTTTTTTTGGGTCTTTTGAGACATGTGGTCTCCCTTTATTCCTAGGCTGGCCTGGAGCTTGCTCCTGTAGACCAGGCTGGCCTTGAACTCATAGAGCTCTATCTGCCTCTGCCTCTGCCTCCTGAGTGCTCTTAATGACTTACTGTTGCACCCATAGATTAGTGAACCTTTCAACTTTCACCACAGACACTTCTTGGGATAGATGATTAACAGACGAATCCACAACTGATCAATTAACAGAAAATAAGACACTGCAGGGTACGTGGCCCTAAATGGGACTTCTATATAACACTCTCCTCTCCCAAGGCTAAGGGATCACTGAGGAAAAGGGGGTGGAAAGATTGTTAAGAGAAAAAGTGGTGAACACAAGGAAACTGTAATGTCTGGACATAACTGGACAGTTGCACATATCAATGCACAGTATCCCGTGATACTATGCACATGTCCCATGCAAGCCCAAGCCAGACAGAAGCCCAGCATCAATGAGAGAGATGAACAAGAAGACCTGCTCCTAGCTGAGGATTTATTGACAATTGATAGATGCCGAGAGAGGGAGAGTCAGTTTTCATTACGGTTTTGATGCTGGGTTGGTTGAGCAGAGTCCAGGGAATGCATCCACATCCAAGAACATTTGATGAACAGAAATTAGACTTGACAGGCCCTTAAAAACCAGTAATAGAATACATGATGTCTAGGAGTGGTAAGGTGGTACTAGAGATGGAGGAGTGTGTCTTGAATATGACCAAATACATTGTATGAATTTCTGAAGGAATCAATAAAAAATGTTTTTTTTTGGTGTTTTCGAGACAGGGTCTCCCTATAACCCCAGCTGGTCCTGGAAATCACTCTGTAGACCAGGCTGGCCTTGAACTCACAAAGATCCGCCTGCCTCTGCCCCCAAGTGCTAGGATTAAGGCATGTGCCACCATGGCCAGGCAAATAAAATTATTTTTTTTGGTCTTTAAAAAAAGGGTTTCCCTGTAGCCCCAGCTGTCCTGGAACCACTCTGTAGACCAGCTGGCCTTGAACTCACAACCAAAGATCCTGCCTGCCTCTGCCCTCCAAGTGCTAGGATTAAAGGCGTGCGCCACCACTGCCCTTGGCCAAATAAAATATTTTTTAAAGTAAATGCAAACAAACAAAATCTTTGTGTAGGCATCTTCAGATTCAAAGTAATGGCAGGAATGGCTGAAATTTATCTTGTTTTATATATTTATAAGCAGAAAATTGAGAAATAAATAAACTTTTCAGTATTTCTTTTTGAGACAGAGTTTCTCTATAGCTCCAGCAGGCCTGGGACTCACTGTGTAGTTCAGGCTGGCCTTGATCTCATGGGGATCTGCCTGCTTCATCTGGGATTCAAAGCTTGCACTAGCTACCACGAGTAGCTTCCAAATGAGAAATACTTTTTTTTTTTTTTTTATAGAATTTTATTTATTTTTGTATGTGTATGAATGTACTGTTGCATGTAGGTTTGTGCACCCGTGTCGTGCAATGCCGCGGAGGTCAGAAAGAGGGTCTCGATTCCCCGGAATTTTGGAGTTCTCCTGGAATTGGAGTTACAGACGGTTCTAGCCACCATGTGGGGTGCTGGGGATCGAACCCGGGTCCTCTGCAGAGCAGTCGGTGCTCTTAACCGCTAGGCTATCTCTCCAGCCCTTTTTTTTTTTTTTTCTTCAGAGCAAAGTTTAATTCAGAGTACCGGGCTAGGCTTAGGGGAGAGAAGGAGCAGAATGGCGTCTGGCTGGGAATTTAAGGGAGAAGGTGGGGATGGATTCAGGGGGAGTTGGGGTGGGTAGCGCACTCTGCAGGAGTCTGGAGTCTGGCTTTCCAGAAAGGCGGAAGATTTGATGGCCCGTTTTAGCATAGCTAAAGAGTGGCCTGGTAGGGCAGGATCCTGGGCACCACCAGTCTTAGGTGTCTCTGCATTTCAATGCCTCTGGATCTAACAACCTGACATTCTCTTTTTAAAGAAAGCAGTTTCTGTCTAATAGCACTTACATCTTAGTGAACTGGTAAATTTGTTGGAAAAAATGTCTCCAGGAAATTTAAGATGTTATACATGGTTTCTGTGTTTCAAATACAGCTCGTTTGGTTGCCATTTAAAATATATTTATTTTACTTTAACTTATTTATAAAAGAAACAATGTGCTTTTTTTTTTTTTTTTTTTTTTTTTTGGTATTTCAAGACATGTCTCCCTGTAGCCCCAGGCCTGTCCGGGAATTCATTGTAGACCAGGCTGGCTTGAAACTCACAAAGATCCCTGCCTCTGCATCCCAAGTGTAGGATTAAAGGTGTGCGCCACAGGCCATCTAATGAGGTGATTATCTAGATTAAGATTAGCCTCTAGAATGTCTGTGAAGGATTATCCTGATTAGGTCAACTGATCTGGGAAGACCCATCTAACTCTGGGCAAGACCATTCCCTAGGTAGGGACCTTGAACTGTATGAAATGCAGAAATTGGGCTAGGCAATAACGTTTTTGCTCTCTTCTTCATGATTATAGATGAAACGTGACTGACTAGCTGTTTCTAGGTCATGTAGATTTATCCCCTCCATGATAAACTGAACCCTGAGCTGTGAGCCCAAATGAACTCTTTCACCTTTAGATTGCATTTTTGGGATATTTTAACACATAACAAGACAACCGAAAAGAAACTAAAGCAGCATCTTATTTAAAAAAAGGTTGAGGGTAAGCCAGGCCAGGTGGGTGCACATTCCTTTAATCCAGTACTCAGGAGGCCAGAGGCAGGGATCTCTGTAGGTTTAAGGTCCGCCTGGTCTAACATTAGCAGAGCTCTCAGCCAGCCTGTAACTAAAGGGAACCTCCGTCTCCAAGGACCAAAAAAAAAAAAAAAAAAAAAAAAATAGGCAAGGTAAAATTATATGAGCCATCTCCATTAAAGGGAGACAGACATAAACTATTTTAAATATTATTTAAATACGTTAAGTAACAATTCAGAATTAGTTACACAAATCATTTGAAAAATACTCCCTTCATTCTGGAGTGAAGAAGTCTATCAGGTCATTCTATCTAGGTCTTGTGCCAATAAATAAATAAATAAATAAATAAATGAATAAATAAACACTTCAGGACATAAACTCTTAGATTCATAGCTCTAACCTCAAACATGTGTTAATTTCTGAGAACATATCCACGTGGACTTTTAAAATGATGAGTGGTATTCATCCTAACCACATTAACAAATGAGTACCACAAGTGCCTAAACATTAAACTATATTTAGATACTTTTTAAAAGTGTAAGATATTTAAATTTTTTATTTGGAATATTCATAAATAATAAAAATAATGCAAATCTTGTTTTTAAATAGCTACAAATGAGGATTATACGATGTTTTGTCATTAATCATGTTTTTGTTTTGATGCTTACTCAGACCAACTTGAAGGAAGTTTTCATGTTTAAAGCATGCAAGTTTTCCCTACCTTGGTCAAAACTTTTTGTTTCTATTCATTAAAATTTAATACAAAAATCTAGTATTAAAATCGTCAAAATTTATTTTATAGCTTCCAAAAGTGACTTCAATTATAGGGCACCTGTATTTTAATTTCAAACACTTAGATGCTAAAAAATAATTTTCTACTAAGGAAAGGGAAAGTATATTACCTAGATTCAACTTTTTATATTATTAGGTTCTTCTGATAGTAAAAATGTTGAGGTACAGCAATCTAAAGGCTAAAAAATTCCTATGATATACTGAGACTTCTCGCTTCATTAAAGTAAATTTTGCTCCATTTACTCTAATTTACTCTAATTAGATAGCACACACATGCACACGGGCGCACACACACACACACACACACACACACACACTTTAGTCTTCAATGATAACAGAGTTCATTATGTTTCATGCTTGACTATTTATGAAGTTTTATAATACACATACCTGGTATTTTAATAATTACACAATATGAATAGTTTACTAATTAAAAGAAAATGAACAATATCACAGAACACTATTAGAATCCAATTTCTCTTTCTGTTATTGGATTCCAGAAATTCGAAAAAAAAAAATGCTTATATCCAGAAAACCTATGACTCCTAACTTATAGTCTATCTAATCTCTTGTTTTTATCCTTGCTACTAAGAATATTTGGTCTCTGGAAAAATGGCAATTTTGTCAAAGGAAATTTAATACTGTATTTTTCTCTGACTTTTTTCTGTAATGTCCCTTTTAATTTACTTTTCAAAAATAAAAGGCTATAAAGTATTAGAATTACAATAAATTAGATATTAAGGTTAATCTGCATTAAAAATAAGAGTTGGCCATTCAACAAGAGGTTATATTTATGAGATCAAACTGGCAAAAAAAACAATAGAATTAAAAAATAAATTATTTTAGATATTGCAAACATATTAATGGAATATTTCATACAGTACAAATAACTGTAGTCAATATAGCTTTAAAATTATATATAAATTTTACTTAGCAAAACACCTGTATTATTCACCTGCTGATTTAACTTTTTAAAGATATATTATTTATTTTTGTTTTAGGCATAATACTCATATGTCATAGGTACATGTTATATTAAATACAGGAAAAATAGCCTGGATCATAATGGCTTAACAGATTTGATAGGAATTAGGAATTTCTACTTCAATTGCTTTATCAAGTTATTTTTTTCTCTTAACAACTGCTTTCCTGGCTACTCACCCTCAGTTTTAAAAGGTACTAGGAATAAGCCTTCTTAGAATCAGAGGACATAAAATAATATTTGAAATAATATTTGTCCTCTGCGTGCACAAACCTTAAGTTCAAGTTCCTGGAAAGAAAGTGTACCTACATTAAACATTCTACAAATGCTATCTGACTGACTGAAATTTGGTTATTCTGAAGATGTTGGAATTCTGTAAGTCCAGAGCCAAGTATTACTGGGCCACCTTGGTTCTCTTAACATCCACTCACTTCCCACTTCTGTGTATAAAGTAATCTCTTGTAGCTATTAGGTAAATTCTTTGGAATGTATGAACAGACCCCTTAATTTCATTAACACAAAGGTTAAGAATGCCATGAGACAGCATCTGAGGTCCAATAGCAGATTTCCTTGCTTTATCATAAATAGACTGCTTCCCTAATGTCTTTAAAATTGTGTTTGAAAAAAAATCGTATTTGATTTTTGACTTTCTATGCTCTATTACTATAAAACTTATAGAAATTGTAATCTCATTGGGTTGACTTAAATCTGTGTTACAGGGCCATGGTCATTCACATTTGTCCCTACTTCCCATTTACAAAGGACCAATGGAGGAAGGCTACTTTCTCCTGGTCAAGAGAAAAGAATCTGTGTTCAGGGTAGAAACATGATATTCTAATCTGCTCCAATGAGTTTTACAACTAGGCATGTCAATTACCTGGCCAGAAGACCACCCCTCAGGAAACTTTCATAGATTCCCCTGAAGACATACCTCCTTAATGAAATAATGTTCTTGTACTCCCAATTCTATACCATACTTAAACATCCCGGGAGCTCCTCTCTTGGGACAATTGCTTATGGCTGAGTTAGCTTTTCTGAGTTCTACATTAAAAGCATTAACTTCTGCCTTAACTTCCTTTTCTACCTCTTCTTTGGGTATCCTAAGCATGTTTGACCTTGGCAGTCTGGGATTTCTCACTATTTTATCTGGAGGCATTCCCTCCACCTTTCCACACAGCTTTCAGACATACTTTGCTGACACTAACTCAAAATGCACAGCTTTCTCTCTAGTTTATCTCCATCTCTAGCTTTGCAGCAGGTGCAAAATTTATAGCTTGCATATCTTTCAGTTTTTCTGTCAAATTACAATAAATGTCTTTGAAGTACTTTCTAGGTTAATTTTAAAATTCTTTCATCAGTGAGACTAAGAACTCCAGAAAAGGCTTTCCAATTAAATAATAGGAATAATGTTTTAAATCTTTATGAGGATTTGAGTAATATGCATATAAACACATGAAATAAACATTTAAAATCTATGTACTTCCATAGTGAATTCAGTCCCCCAAAATAAAGTGAAACCAATATTGAAGTTCCTTTAGATACTCAAGCATCTGGAGTAAAACATACTGATTTCTGTACCTTATTTCGATGACTGTCATATAAAAATAAAATTTTTGTTGGATGAATAGAGTTGAATTAGATGTAAGTATGATAAAGCAAATAAAGTATTGTTCTTCTTTTAGAATGTAGGTAGTATTTATGTACATTTACTTTATAATTATTTCAAATTTCTGTATGTTCAGATATATGTAAGGTGAAAGAATCAAGTGTTTACAGTGCTCAATTGACTGTAAAATCTAACAACACAATTCTCTTATTTCCTGCTTTCTTCCCTCTTCTACATGTGTTTCAGCCACATTGTACTTCTTATTGTACTTGCTACACATCAGACATGTACTGTACTGCTTTTGTATTCTCTGCCATTTATGGTCTCCAATTGGAACACACTTCTTCCAGGTAACCATAGATTTCAAGATTTGATCACTCATCTTCTTCATGTTTTCCCTCAATTCAACTTCTTGGCACTCAACCGTGCCTGATACTTTTTTGTTTGTTTGTTTAATTTTTCTCCACAGTGTTTATTGCCATCTGATATACTATGTATTTCACTTTTGTTTTAGCTTTGAATTACATTTTTATGGACTTAACTTGTATATGCATATGACTGTGTGTGTGTATGTGTATGTATCCTTGCATACCAAGGCGTGTGTCTAAGAGAATTTGCAGTTTCTGGTACTGTCCTTTTACCAGATGTATACAGGAGATTGAACTCAGGTACTAAAGGTTGACAGCAGGCAATTCTGTTGCCTGAGCTATCTCACTAGCCTCAAATTTCACTTTTTATTTGTTAATTAAAAACTCAATGAAAGTAGGGATTTTTGCTTATTCTGTTCACAGCATGGTAAATAACAGCACATGTGTGTGTGTGTTCAGTAAATATTTCCTCAGTGAAATTGTTAAACTTGGAAAAATAGTAAAATAAACAGTGATAATGAAATTCAATACAGACAGCTGGTTAATTAAAAAAAGAAACAATTACTGAAATATAAATGAAAGATATGACTGTGACTATAGGAAAATGAGATACTTTAAATGAGTCAGCATATATAAAATATCTAGACCACTGTCTTCATATAGTAAATGCTATGTAAGAATTTGCAAGTATTTTTATTATTTTGATGATAAGAACAATTTTGTGTCAACAGCCTGATGGAGTCTGTAAAAAACTACATTCATTTAACTTCTATTTTAGTCCACATTAAAAAGACTGTAACAATGTAAAGCAGGAAGTGACAGACTCACTTTATATTGACCTCACAGTTCATGTTTTCATTAAGTTCTAACTACCTAACTAAAAAAGCATAAATTTCTTATACCATACACATACCAAACCAACTGTAATGGTAAAGAGGAACAGAGACTGTTTTTCTGAGGGAGAGCATATCACTGTATTTGAATATATAGTGACACAACAGAAAATAGTTTTGTCAACTCCCGAGAGCCAAAATAAGAACAATAAGTGTATTCTACAGTATAATCAATTCATTGGCAAAGTATAATGGGATCTTCTTACAGTAAGAACTAACAATGTATGTTATTAGCTTCCCAGATAACAGGATTTCTTGAAACTGCCAGAATATGACCATGGGTTCTAAAACATGCAGTATCTACAGGAGAATAAGGGTTTTGCTGCCATAATTGAAATCCAAATTCTGTATGTATAATTAATTACTTGTGTGGCCTAGAGGAAGTGTCTTAAATCCCATAAGCTGTATAGTTTACATATCTTTAAATTTTATTTTAACTCTATAGGGACTATGGAAATAAAAAAAAAAGGTTAAGATCCAATCATTATATTTGGGACCTCAAATATATCAAAGGTGATTATAATTTTTGAAGCATAGAGATGGACTAAACTAAGTGACTTCTAAGCTTAATATGTGTTTATTCCATGGTATTGTTAATTTTACTTGGGATGTAACAAAAATTGAATTCTCTAGGTCATATCTGAGTCCAATAAAGATCAATATATAGTTTTCTAAGATGAATGGTAACATAAAAATCACTAAATAAATTGAAACAGTTGATTAGGGATTTTTTATAGTCCTATAAATCAAACTTAGGGCCATGTACATACAGAGCAAAAATTCCAATATTGGGCAAAATTTCTAGCATTCAAAAGATTATTCTGTAAGAAAAACCAAGATTTTTTTTTCTTTCTTCTACATATCCATTTATCACAGGATGTCAGAAAAATTTCTGAAGAAGTATCGATGAGAAGACATAGCTCTAATTTTAAATTCTGGTTCAGTGTACCTGAAGACACGCTATCCTCAACTAAATTAGATATTATTTTCTAGGTACAAATATGTTTTAAAATCATGTACATTTTTAAGTCAATGAGCATTTCCTTTATTTCATGCAAATGCTTTACTACATGGTCCAACTTATACAGTAGTGATAAAGTAGAACATGGCAAAAATAAAATAAAATAAATAGTCATGAGGAAAAAAATTGAACCAAAAATAAAATGGAAAAGAATAAGGAGTACTTGTACAAAACCCTGAAAAAATAAGAAAGCATGATATAATAGGGAATAAATGCCTATTAAAGAATTTTAAAAACACTTTAAAATATAGTTGTAAATATTTAAGAAGAAACATAAATTATATATCTAAAATTTCGTTCATTCACATACTCCTGTGGCAGATTTGCAGTTTATGCAAGAATGATAGGTGTAAAAACATTAGACTTTTCCATGTTTTTTAAGATAGCACAATGTCACAGGGCGTGGTAGCACATGCCTTTAATCCCAGCACTTGAGAGGCAGAGGTAGGCAGATCTCTGTGAGTGCAAGGCCAGCCTGGTCTACCTAGGGAGCTTCAGGCCAGCTGGTACTAAAGGGAGACCCTGTCTCAAAAAGACCAAAAAACAAAAAGATAGCACAATGTCAAAAAGAAGACTTTAGAATTTTCAATGAGAAAAACACATAATCACTTATAGGAGATATATAAAACACATATCCAATTTCAGCTACCCTGTGCAGGGTCCTAGTTCCTTATAAAGTTGAATTCAGTTCATACCTATTAGAACAAATACTCATATATTTCAAAAGCACAGTTGCTTCTAGGAAAGAGGAGGGAGATATTTTATCCTTCCTATTTGTTCACCATTCTCCTCTATGATCTCCATGTCTTCATGCTTCATTTGGCCTTGCACCTTCACAAAATCTGTGTTTAAGAGAGAGCTTCCAAACTGTCTTTCTTGTGAAAGAAAAATATAATACATAATATTTTTATATCTTAATGGGATATTTTCACTTACATGAGGAACAAGACTTACAGCCAAACAAATTATTTTCAAACATCAGCAAATATGTAAAGAAAGTTATTTATAGGACAAATATGTCTTCTATTTTGTGCTGGACAGAATGTTAGAAATGAAATTAATATTAAGTGATCTGTTTGGCCTAAAACAATAGTTTAGCAATGTGAAAACAAAACGGGTTTTAATTTATGTATATTTGAGCCTTTTAAGCTTCCTCCAAATTAATACTACCTAGATGCCAGAAACAGAAAAAAAATTTTCTACTTGTTTCGACTACATCTAAAATACTCTGGCAATCTGTAAGCCTACAAATTTGTTTTTCGATAAAGAAAAAAAAATGTATGCATGTACCTAAGGAAATAGCTGTAGGATAAGAGTTTCATTTAGTGGAACCAACTGAGGGAAATTAGTGCCCCAAGACTGTAATTTTGCTCTAAGTAATTCTGAATAATCTTTAATTAAAACTATATTAAATGGTATATAAGTCAGTTTCCCCTGAGTGATTAAAAGAAGACTGCAAAGACAGAGCTTCACACAAGGAAGTTGCTTAAAAGAGGAAGGGTCGGAAATATAAATACAGTCATTAGTTTATAGTTTCAGAATGTGCTGAGAAGACATTATGGTATCTTCATAGTTTATTGGTATCCTCATCATTTATCATTCTCTCACATCCTAAGATATTTTGCATAAAATATTTACTTTTCCCTTGTTTGTATCCAACTTCATTTCTATATCATAAAACATAAATCAACATTATTTAAACTTTCACTATATAAAATAATTTATTACTATATAAACTAGTAAAGAAGATAGCTCTCTAGTATGAACATTAATACAGTGTCCAGAAAATATTTTTTAAGTTCAGAAGTCCACTCACCACATCTATTATGTCAGATTCCATTTCATGGCTGATATCAGACTACAAAAATTGAAAAAAAATAAATTAGTGTCTATTGTTGATATAAAATATATTTATTTAAGAAAATAGTATAAATATTAATATAACTGTTTTCCAATAATATATAATTTTTACATTAAAGAAATGTATTCTTCAAAATCTAAGAGAAAAATCTAAGAACAACCTTTCTTTTAACACATTGCATCTATCCATTAACATAGTTGGTGATTGAAATACAATTTGACTAATTCTGCCATTCTGAACAAAACTTGGTATACTCCAGTTTATTAAACAAACACTATGGAAACTACAAAATGTAAAGGGCCAGACAGTGCTAGACATAATAATAGGGGATGACTTTAATACTTTATATTCATCAATAGATATATCATACAGATAAAAGAGTCAATGAAGAAATTTCAGTGTTTAATTGAACAACAGATCAAATGTACTTAACAGACAACTACAGAATATTCCACACCAAAATGGTGAAACAGACATTCTTCTTAGCAATTCATGCAACTTTCCTTAAAATAGACCACATTTTTACCAATAATCTAGTCTTAGCAAATTAAAAATGAAATAATTCCTTAAGTCTTATCAGATCATAATAGAATAAATAATAGCAAGGAAAAAGAAAGTGCAAAAATATATGCAGTTTTAACAAATGCTGACAAATGGTAAAGTAGATCATTGAAGAATCATGGAAAAATCCACATTTCTACAATCAAGTGGAAATGAAAATAAAACTTATCAGAATCACCAAAACTCAGTAAAGACAACTACAAACGGGGAATTCTATGACTGCCTACATTTAGAAATCAGAGACAGCTCAAAGAAATAATGAAGTAACACAAACCAAACCTAAATCAGTAAAGAGAAAAATTTGACATATTAATAAAATAGAGACCAAAAAAGAATAATACAAGTATCAGTGAAATAAACAGTTCACCAATAAGATAAATAAGATTGACAAACACAGAAAAACTAACAAAAAGAAGAGAACACATGAAATAAAACATTGGAGCTGAAAAGGAGAATGAAACAGATACCACAAAAATACTGAGAAATGTTAGGGAATGTTCTAAAATGGTTGGAAACATCCCGAAACACTAGAAAGTCTAGCAATAATAATGACCTTCGAAGACAGTTGTGACCTACCAATATTAAATGAAGGATAAACAACATAGTCATCTGCAATGAGTGAGAAAACTGACACATTTTTAAACTCTCTTAACAAAAACCAGGAACTAGATGGACTTACTGCCAAATTCAAACCTTTAAAACCAGCTAATATTTTTTTCTTTACCTGCATACATCCTTAATGTCAATCACTTAAGCATGTTTTGGAATTATCCTCTAGATTATTTTCAGATGTCATAATTTTAGTATGTGTGTGACATGCATATATGTGTGTTTTGAAGTGATACAAATTGAAAGGAACAACAGCAACAAAAAAGATAGGGTCAAAGAACTGACTGAAACAGTAAAATTCTTCCCCAAACAGTAAACTTCTTCATGGAAAAAAAAGACTGAGAAAAAGATGCAAGACATATATGGCAGAATGCATGTGCTCTGGCAGAGTTAGGGTTATGGAAGGGGGAATGCAGCTAAATTTGATTAAGAAATGTTGTATGAATCATTATATAAAAACAAAACAAAAATGTATGAAATGAGCAAAAGTTCAATGAAAATTTAAGAAAAACAGCTAATATCAATGCTCCTTAAGCTATTTCATATGATGGAAAAATTTGGAATATTACCAAATTCATTCTAGGAAACCAGTATTACACTGATATCAAAACTAGATAAGGACAAAGCAGCCGAAGAAAATATCTATCAGTTCCTTTAATATGAAAGTTCTCAATAAAATACTTTCATACTACACAGAACAAATCACATTTAGATCACACTTAAGAATCATGTTAGTTTCATTCAAGGGGAACAAATATGGTTCAATACATGCAAATCAATAAATGTAGTATGGTGAATAAAAATACTTGGACAGAAATCACAGGACCATCTCAATAGATGGGAGGGGTTCCTTGACAAAATTTATCAGCCTTCAAAATGTAAGCTCTGAAGAAATTAGAAATAAAGTGAACATTTCTCAACATAATAAAGACTATATAAGACAAAATATACCAAACCCTATACTGAAAGGGGAAAAATTTTAAAAATATTTTAAAATAAGGAATGAGACAAGTGAAAACTGTAGAATCAACCTACCACTTAGTTTCAGACTCTGTAATTATTGTATATGGGTGGAAGGTATGTATTCATATTTTAGAGTAATATAAAATTAAAGGGGAAAATGTGAATTCTTAAACATATTTTGGAATTAACATACAGTGTATTCTCAGAGGTCATAATTTTGATGCATAAGTGATGATTATATAGGCATATGTTGGAGCAATACAAAGGGGAGGGAAAAACAACAACAACATAAATACTGGGTTAAAGAACTGAATGATACAGTTAAACTCTGCCCAAAACAACAAGCCTCTGCAGGGAAAATCTTTGGAAAGACTGAGAGAAAGATGCAAGACATGTATGCCAGAAGGCATGAACTAGGGTGGGATGGGGGCAGGGAGAGGGGAATGTGTCTAAATTGGACTGAAAGATAATGAATGAAATATACAATTCATCAATAAAAGTATTAAATATAAATAAATATAGTATTTGAAATCATAACTACAGAAATAAGGAATATAAAATAAACTTGGCACGAATGGGAAATGAAGAAATCAGATTATTCCCAGTTACATCTAATAGGAACTTATACTTAAAAGCCTAAAGACTCCACCAAGTAAGTTCTTAGAACTGGCAAACATTCTCAGCAAAGTAGCAGGATACAAAAATCAACACAGAAAGGTTACTGATTTTTGTAAGTTAATTTTCTATCCCACCACATTACTTAAAGTCTTAATCATTTCTAGGAGTTTCCTGGTGGAGTTTTTAGCATCCCTTAGGTAAACTATCATATTGTCTGCAAAAAGGGATAGCTTGACTTCCTCTTTTCCAATTAGTACTCCTTTAATTTCCCTTTCTTGTCTTACTGCCCTAGAAACAACAAGCAACCTTCACACTCACAATAGCATCAAAAAACAATAAAATACCTAGGAACAAACCTAACCAAGGAGACCACAGATCTCTATAACAAAAAATTTAAACCCCTGAAGAAGGAGATCAGAAGATGGAAAGACCTCCCATGCTCATGGATTGGAAAAATTAATACAGTAAAAATGTCCATTCTACTCAAATTAGTATACAGATTCAATGCAATCCCAATTAAAATCCCCATGAATTTCTTCATAGATTTGGAAAAAAAATTCTTAAATTCATATGGAAAAACAAAAGACTCTGAATAGCCAAAGCAATCCTTAGTGAAAAGATCAATACAGGGGGGAACACTATACCAGACTTCAACTATATTATAGGGCTATAGTCATAAAACAGCCTGGTACTGGCACAAAAACAGACCTATAGACCAGTGGAACAAAACTGAAGATCCAAACTTGAGTACACACAATTTCAGCCACCTCATATTTGACAAAGGGGCCAAGAAGACACAATGGAGGAAAGACAGCATCTTCAGCAAATGCTGTTGGCAAAACTGGATCACCACTTGCAGAAGAATAAAACTAAACCTTTTTTTTTCACCCTGTACAAAAATCAACTGCAAATGGATCAAAGACCTCAACATGATATCTGAAACTCTGAAGGTGATAGAAGAAAATGTTGGCAGCAACTTACAAGACATAGGCACAGGAGACTTCCTAAATCAGACACAAGTGAGGTCAACAATTGACAAGTGGGACCTCATTAAACTCAAAAGTGAAAGAAACAATCAGGGAAGTGAAGAGAAAACCCACAGAGTGGGAGGAAACCTTCACTAGTGATACATCTGACAGAATATTAACATCCAGAACCCTGAAAAGACTCAAAATGAGCTTACCACCTGAGCCACAAGACACCCTACCACAAAGATACATGCACAGCCATGTTAATTGCAGCTTTCTTCACAATAACTAAGAGCTGGAACCAACCCAAATGCCCCTCAACCAATGAGTGGATAGAGAAAATGTGGTATATCTACACAATGGAGTTCTACACAGCTGTAAAGAAAGACGACATCATGAACTTTGCAGGTAAATGGATGGAACTAGACAATATTATGCTAAGTGAAGTAACACAGTCCCAGAAAAGCAAATGACTAATGGTATCCCTCATTTGTGGATGCTAGCACCAAGCACCAAGTTGTAAGGCAAACTGAGCAACATCAATGTTATACACCCCTTTCCCTGAAAACAAATCTGCTCTTATAATGTAAATCCCTTAACAGGCTCTAGATTTAACCCACCACTTATTTTAAGACTTTGTAATCTTGGTATATGGGTGGAGGATATGTAGGCATATTTTAGAGTAATATAAATTTAAAAAGGAAAAATGTGAATCCTGAAAATGATATGGAAATGACAGTTTTTGTACAGATGATATAATTTTAGTATAGGTATGATATATATATATATATAATATAATATATATTATATATATATCTTATATATATATTTGCTGGAAGTCGTTGTTGTCAGTTTGACACACCTGGGTTAGGGAGCCTCGGTTGGCGGAATTGGCTCCATTGCGTTGGCCTGTGGGCACGATTCTGTGGTATGATTGTCCCTTTGATTGTCTGAAGCAGGTGGACAGTATATAATGGAAGGGCAGGCTGAGACGCTAGTGCAGTCACATCTCCATGGCCTTGTGCTCCAGCTCCTGCTGCCAGGCTTCCTGCTGAGGTTCCTGCCTTGAACTCCCTAAGTGATATTGTCTGATGGACCTGGGAGGTGTAAGCTGAATAATCCCTTTCCTTACCCCAGTTGGTTTTGGTCAGGTGTTTTGTCATACCAATAAAAAAGCTACGACAGAAAATTGCGGGTACCAGGAGTGGGGTTATTGCTGTGACAGACTGACCTTGGAATTTTGGGGAAGGATTGTGGAAAAGTTTGGAACGTTTGGGCTGGGAGATCATTGAATGCCTGAAGATCTTTTCTGTGGAGATTGGAGCAGTTGTGCTGAAGGACTGTAGAAGATGGAGGCCTGGCTGTGTTGAAGTTTCTAGTTTCCAAGGAGAGCAGAGATCATCAGGGACTGTGTAATCTGCCGGGTTCTGGTCAGGTGGGGCTGAAGAATCAGCTGTAGATAACAAGAGACCAGAACCTGAATGAAATCTTTGTTGTACTTGCACAATTGATACTGGTTAGCTAGAGCTGAAAAATCAGCTATAAGTAACAACGAGACCAGCCTCACTGAGGTGAAATCTTCTGGGGAAAATATCTTCAAGGTCAGCACACGGAAGCTGTGACCCAGAAAGGGGCCTGAGACTCCATCTTGAGCCAGAAGTCGGACTTGGTAATGTGTAAGAGTCTCGTATATGATTCCGGTGTTGAAATTATGAGGGGGTCATGGAAAGAAGCTGAGGTTTGACACTGTGAGAGGTCAGGAAAGACCATTGGTGGCAGAGTGCACCCTTGGTTGCTGTGAAGACCCAGGATTGCAGGGGTCATTGGAGAGAAGCTGAGGCTTTGACCGGAGAGATCAGAAGAGAACATTGGTGTAGGTGCTGCCTTAGTTTCAGTAGCGACCCCAGCCTTTTTGGAGATGCCGGTACCCTGAGACGACCACCAAGAGCAGCGGTAGGCAT
Source organism: Rhizomys pruinosus (assembly GCA_009823505.1). Taxonomy (NCBI): domain Eukaryota; kingdom Metazoa; phylum Chordata; class Mammalia; order Rodentia; family Spalacidae; genus Rhizomys; species Rhizomys pruinosus. The sequence goes on from VZQC01008144.1 coordinate 1,180,066, forward strand.
AGAATGGAGTCGGCTGGGGCACTGCGAGCTGTGTGTGCCCGGACAGCAGAGTCAGGAGGGGAGCTGCCGAGACCCTATGGAGCCCAGAAGATCATGAAAGTGGATTCCCAGGTTTCCAGCCTTGAGTTACTTGCTTGACTTAGGTTTTGTTTTGAGAGTGCCTTGATTCTTCCCTTTGAATAAGACAGTACTTGTTTCTGGGATCTTATACAGCAACGCCCACAGCTTAAGAGACTTTTAAGTAGGCTGGACTTTATACAGTATGTTTTTAAGGGACATTTTAAGGCACTGTGGGGCTTATTTGAAGATGTACTGTCTCTAGGGGTTGTGATTAGTGACTTAATATCATATTTTGGGACAAGAAATGGAAAGGTAATGCTTTAAAGTTTGATGTGTTTTGTGTGTCAAGTTGACAAGGGGTCAATTGTGCCTGATAACTTTAGCGTCAACTTGACGCACCTGGGTGGGGAGCCTCGGTTGGGGAATTGCCTTCATTGATTGGCCTGTGGCCAATCGTGTGGTGTATTGTCTGAAAATTGTTGAGCAGTGACAGCTTATAGAAGCAGGCTGCAACGGCCCAGTGAACATCACATCCTCCATGGCCTGTGCTTTGCCTCCAGGTTCCTGCCCTCCAGGTTCCTGCCCATGAGTTCCTGCCTTGAACTCCATAAGTGATGATTGAGCCGGAGAGATGTAATCTGAATCAACCCTTTCCTCCGCAAGTTGGGTGAATTAGGTCAGAGTGTTTTGTCACAGCAATGCAAAACAAAGCTACACATGATTATATACTATATATATATATATATGCATATGTTGAAGCAATACAGATTGGAGGGAAATACAACAGCAGAGGAACTGGAACAGGGAACAGACTGAAAGAGTTAAGTTCCCCCAAGGACAATAATCGTCTGCTTTGAAAACTTCGGAAAGAATCAGAAAAAGATACAGGGAAGGAATGGCAGGGTGCATGAACTTGGGTGGGGTGGGGGGCATGGAAGGGGAGATGAGTTTAGATTGGAATGAGAAACAATGTATGAAATGCATAAAACTTCAATAAAAATTTTTAAAAAGAAATAGAAAAAAAGCCTGTTGCAAGAAAGAAAAAAAAGTCAACACAGAAATTTAAGTACATTTTTATTTACAATAATGAAGTTTCTGAGAAAGAAATTGGGAAGATTATTCCATTTACAATAGCTTCAAAAACTAAAATAATGAGAAATAAACTTAAGAGTTATAAAGAAAGGCACTACAATAAAATATAAAACATTTATAAAATTAAGTAACAGATTAGAAGATAGATTAAATTAGATGAATCCAATATTCCTATATTACCGAAGGCTATCTATAGACTTAATCCAACCCTCCTCAAAACTCAAATGGGATTCATATGCAGGTGTGGTGATGCATGCTTTTAATCCCAGCACTCGGGAGGCAGAGGTAGGGGGATCTCTCTGAAATCAAGTCCATCCTGGCCTATGTAGTGAGTTCTAGGCCAGCTGGGGCTAGAGGAAAAGCATGTCTCCAAAAGAAAAAAAAATCCTCAAATGATATTCTTCACAAAAATTGAGACAATCTTAAAATTCATATGGAAGAATAAAAGATCCCAAATAGCTAAAAAATACTGATGAAAGTAAGAAATGTTGCTGACATTACAACACCTGATCTCAAACTATGCTACAGTGTCACAGACAAAAAAAATCAGCATGGTCCTGGCACAAATACTTATGAATGAATGTAAAAAAACTGTCTAGAAATAAATCCACACAGGTATTATCACCTGATTCTTCAATGTGAAATACTTCCTACAGGCTTGCCTGTCTGAATAAAGTTTCTACTGGAACTTTTGAGGGAAGTTGCAAAATCTTTTAGATGTGAGACTTATCAGGAGGATGTGGGATATGAGGGATGGTACTTGATTGCCATAAGTTTATATCCCTGATTCTGGGTCTATCTGTCCATATCTGATCAAGAAATGCTGCAGACTCCCACATACACAGATACAGTATGTCCTTCCACTACCATTACTTCCCACCATAGTGGGAACTGAAAACTCTGAGCTGAAAAAACTTCTTATGTAATTTGCTTCTGTGTGATTTCTTTTAGAATATTGAGAAAAGTAGCACAAACAGCTGCCAAAAACACATCATAGAAAAGACAGCCTATTTAACAGTAGTATTGAACAAACTGGATATCCACATATAGAAGAATTAAACACAAATCCCTATTGTTCACCCTATACAAAAAATTAATGTAAATTGAAACAAAGGCACTAACGTAAGACCTGAATCCTCTAAAGGAAGTCTCTTTGTGATATGTGCATAGGCAAGGACTTTCTTTACAATGACCTCAATATATCAGGGAATAATTCCAAAATTTAGCAAGTATCACTGTGAAAATGCTAATCCTTTGGTTTGGCTAAAGAAATAAGAAAGTGTAGAAATAGCCTATAGAAAGCAATAAAATGCAGCTATATATGGACAGAAGACTGATACAATCTATCAACAGGTGAAAGGAATATGGAAATGTGGTATGTACACGCAATAGAATTTTATTCAGCCATGACAAATAATGGAATTATGTCATTTATAAGGAAATGGATGGAAATGGAGTTCATGATGAAAAAACAGGCAGAAGGATGAATGTCATGTGATTTCACTTATGTGATATACATCTATATATATGACATGAAAATGAAAGTAGAAGTATTTGATTAGAAGAAAGAGCCAAACGTAGGGAAAGTGAACAAAAGCAGATAAAGGGAGGAAAGATAGTATCACATTTCCCCATTTTCTCTTACATATAAACTCTAGAAAGCAAGAGAAGATTATTTCCAGAGAGCAAAGCAATCATTCTAATGGGGCATAGTGGACAAGAGAGAGTAATGGAGATGACTATGAGCAAATATACTGTTATATTTCTGTGAAGTATAATAATGAAGCCTGTCATTTCATGCGCTAACTAAAAACTAATAGCAAAAAAGGTAGCAGTATCTACAGAATGCTATTGATTTTAAAGTCATCAAAAAGTCATGAATTTTACTCAGTATGAGAAACATACCTACGTTACGTATTCATGTATAATACTTATGTGGCAGAAGATTAGAAGCTATTTTATATATTCAATGATTTGTGAAAGATTACCATTAAAACATAAGATAAAGCAAGTTTATAGCATTAAATGTAGAATAAAACGTTATGATGTCACCACATTGATATTGCTCAATATCTTGGTTATAATGATTGTCTAACAGATAAGTATCACAAAGGAATTTTTTCTAAGGAATCCTATAGAGGGTATTTACCTGTATGAATGAAAGTGGATCTAAAAATAAGACCAAAATTCAGTCACACAGATTGCCTTGGATAAACTCAATCAGTCACAAAAGAAGACAAAAGGATATGAACATGAGAAAGGAATTTGTAGGGAGTGGGTTACAGAATTAGAAGGTGATACTAATTAGGATGTAGTTTGCACATGTATGAAAATGTCGAAGAACAAATTTAATTAATAAAAAAGAAACCAACTTTAAGTAATTGATACTAATATTTATCAAATAAAAGAGAGATTCACTATGTTAATTGCATACAGCTATTTCAGAGCCAGGAAAATGAGAGGTATTAAATAATAACGCCATCAATTTGGGGCTGGAGAGATGGTTCAGCACTTATGAACACTTCCTGTTAGTCCAGAGGACTCAGATTCACTTCACAGCTGGCCCCTTTTGTGATTAATCACTGTCTGAAACTACAGTTCCAGGGGCTCCAACATCCTTATCTGGCCTCTGCAGGCATTGCACGTACCTGGTGCACTTACATACATCCTGGTAAAACACTCATACACATAAAATAATAAATAGAATATCTTAAAGAATCACAGAATCAATTTTTGAAAGACTCACCAATCCTTAACATATATGTACTTAAAATAATATCAAATACTGTGCTCTTGTATTGCGAATACCTATACAGGTTCTAGAGCTGACCTAATACGCATTTTCAGACCTTGGAGTTTTAGTATATGATGGAGAATATGTGTGCATCTTTTAGAGTAATATGGGATTAAAATGGAAAGATGTGAATCAAGAAATATGCTACGGAAATAACATACAGTTTGTTTCCAAAGGATACAATGTTAATATAGGTGCAATGTAACAGGCTGGTGCAACTTAGCCTTTCTGGGTGCTTAACGACTATACCTGAAGTCCCTACCAATTTGGCAGAGGGACCTGGGGGACAACATTGTTCCTTGCCCTCAGAGGTCAACCAAGTCTTAGGGGATTATACGTGGGGGCATCTCTTGAAAAGTCCTGCAGAGGTGGGTCACCATTTTTTTCTGTTCAGAGAGGTCTTGGAGAGCCACTAATGGGACTTCAGCCAGTGTCCAGTCTATAAAGAGGAAAGTCTGCTCATCCTTCAGAAAAGGAAGCCTGGTTTAGCAAGACCTGATTTTGTCCTCAGGTGGATGAAACTGGTGGATCAGGAGCTGAAAGAAGCAAGGGGCTCCCCCCCCCACAAAAAAACCTGAGAGACCCCTGAGGACCAGATCTTCAACTGACCTCAACAAAATAAAACCTTGTTTAATCTGGGCTATCTGTATGGCCTTAAGCATCCAGAAGGAAAGTACAATGAGAAATAATCAGTTAAGACCACAGAAACTGTAATGCAGACACAAAACTTGAGATCTTAGTAAAAAGTCAAAAAGAAAAAAAGAGAGCACCGTTGTTTGGACTGTCTTCAATTCTTATAGACAGGCATTTATGCTCTGTGGATGCCACTGCATTTGGCACTTCTCAAAGACATGAGATACAGCCTTTTTACTTTTTAGCCTTCCAATGTAGACTGAGGACTGCTGAGATACCCAGCTTGTGAACTAAGCAGCTAATGGGAATTCAGCCTCCTCAGAACATGGACTGCGACTGTTGGATTACCTCGACTGTATCATGGAGGCAATGCAGGGGGATCAAGACAGGACTCGTGCTTACTGGACTTCATTTGGGGGCACAATATTTAAAGCAGAAACACGTCAGTAAGGGTTTCCTTCTGCATAAGTTTTTTTTTTGTAGTGTAATGTTTTAATCATAGTCTACCATCAAATATTTTAGGAGTATCTTTAATGTTAAGATAGTATATTAGCAACATGCAATAATTACATCATAAGTCCTAAAGCAGAGGCAGTCTATTGCAAGGACCTTCTTTGCAGCCAGTTATCATAGGCTTTTTTTAAGTTAGAAAATTGATTGGCAACACTGAATACTATAGAAATGCACTTTGCTCAGTAATACTTGAGTTGTTGCAATATTAGATTATCCATTTGGTTGTTACAGAAAGTTCTTAACTGTAATTGATGGTTGTTGCCAAAATAGTATATTGCCTGTATTTCTACCTCTAGTAATGGGCTTTATGTGCTAGATTTCAATATCCTTGAGCCTGGGCAAGTGCACAAGTCTTTTTAAAAAGAAACATGGTTTACTTGCACAAAACTGATCAGATTTGAGAGATCGTTAATGCCCTTGAAGTGGTTTTTGTGGGTGTGAAACAAGTGGTGAGAATTCGAATTGTTCCCTTATTATAGTATTGAAATTAAGTCTACTTAGTTTATCAAGTCATGTTCATGCCCTGATTTTATATACTTGTATCTATCAATAAACATTGCGATACTTGAAAAAATAATAAAAAATAATATCAAATAATTTGAAGCAAAGAGATAGTAATGTAGAAAGAGTTCAAAACTCTATTATACTTGGATGTATTAAAATCCTAACATTAGAAACTGGAAAAATATCAGAAAATAGACGACTGGACACAAAATACCAATCAAAATTCCAGAAACTCATTTTGTGGATATCAACAAAATTGTAAAGTTTAATCAGTTTAAAGACCTATGATTAGAAGAATGAATACAATACTGAAGAATAAATGAATTCAGAGCACTGAACAGATCCTGAATTCAAGGCTTAAACCTATATGTTCATCAATGAAAGGATGAAAATAAAAATAAGGTTGTATATATACACAAAGAAATACTATTCCATCTTTGAAAGGGAAATTCTATCTTTTTGAAAATTTTATTTATTTTTTTATGTGTATGAAAGTACTGTCTGCATGTCGGTTTGTACACTCGTGTCATGCAATGCCGCATAGGTCAGAAGAGGGTGTCAGATTCCCCTGGAACTGGAGTTAAGGACAGTTCTCAGCCGCCATGTGGGTGCTGGGGATTGAACCCAGGTCCTCTGCTAGAGCAGTCGGTGCTCTTAACCACTAGGCCATCTCTCCAGCCCAATTGTAACTTTTTTTTTTTTTTCAGACTGTTGTGCTGCTTTCTTGATCATACTGGATATTCGATATTTTTGAACAATAATAGTGTGGATAAAATTTAAAATTCAAAATTTTAAACACTCAAACAGTAAAATACAATATGAAAAAAACCCTCCAATACATCCTCTAATACATCACTGACGGAACCACTTGAGGGAGAGGTGACTGAGATCTTTCATGTTTGTAGAGGACTTGTCTCCTCTGACCTCAGAGCAGGAGGGATTCTTAAAAGCCATCCAATCAGTTGATCACATTTTGAAGCTGCCTAGAGTTTCCAAAATAACTCTAAATATTGCAGTCTCTTCTTTCACCTAAGTTTTAAGGAGTCTTCTTCCACTCACGATAATTAGAATTTGACTCTTACGTAATGGGACGGGTTGCACTTAGGAATGCAGAGAACAGAAAAGTCTCTGTTGTTCAAACAGAAGGCCAAGTGTACTGGTGGTTCTTCTTAATGTATTCATTAAAAACGAAAGTGAAAACCCCCTCAAAACCAAATTGTTTAAAAGTAAGCTTACTCCAGAACACATGGGTGATAGCTAACATGGGACCAATTGGGAGTAGGGTGACAATTAGCACCACTCTGCTTGAAAGCACAGAGATGTTTCTCAGTACTGCAAATGAGGGATCATTGTGGGTTTTAAAATATTTTATTATTGGGGTTGGAGAGATGGCCTAGCAGTTAAGAGCCCTGACTGCTTTTGCAGAGGACCCGGGTTCGATCCCCAGCACCCACATGGCGGCTGAGAACCGTCTTTAACTCCAGTTCCAGGGGAATCCGACGCTCTCTTCTAACCACCATGGCATTGCATGACATGAGTGCACAAACCTACATGCAGACAGTACATTCATACACATAAAATAAATAAATAAATAAATAAAATTAAAAAAATATATATTTATTTTTATTTTATTTTATTTATGTTTTTACTCTAGATGTATTGCCTACATGAATGTGGGTGCACTCATGTCATGAAATGTCTGAGGTCAGAAGAGGGCGCGGAACCCCTGGAACTGGAGTTATGTATGAATGGTTGTTAGCTGCTATATGAGTGCTTGGAATCGAACCCTGGCCCTCTGCAAGAGCAGCCAGTGTTCTTAACCACTGAGCCATCTCTTCAGCCCAGTCACTATGTTTTGAGTATCTTTCAAAATATATATCCTAACTCTGAAAAATTGCCAGTTGCCATGCATCTGGTTCCAACGTCAGTCTGGTCCTTTTTAAAGTGTCAGAACCCTGAAATTTTTAAAAATGAGATTAATTAATTAATTAATTAATTAATTTAAATGTGTATTTAACTTCATGAGTTTATATGCACCACTTGCATGCAGTGCCTGTGGAGGAAATAAGAGGGTTTGGTCCCTGTAACTAAGGTGGTTGTGAGCTAACAAATATGGGTGCTTAGAATGAAACCTGGGTCTTCTTCAAGAGCAGGTGATTCATCTCTCTAGCTACACTCCTGAAAATCTTGATGTGCTTCATTTCTTTTATAAGGAATCAGATTTCCAAAAAGACTCAAAAGAAGACATGAGTGTAGTTTATCATACAACAGGCAAAAATAAATACATTGCCATACTATAATTAAGAAACTATCACAAAGAAATAAATATCCTGGACTCAAGATTTACAGGTTACAAAGTAGCAGGGACTGGTGGTGATTAAAACTGGCCATTTTCTCATAAAACATTTATCTATCATGACTTAGATCAACTGCACTTAAAGGATGAACAAAAATGTATTGAAAAAGTAAAGGTTTTAAAATATGCAAATACCAAAGAGAGTAACTGTGTAGTAATTTTTATCAATATGTATGAATCTGAAGGACACTATGCTAACAAGCCAGGCACAGAAAAATGAATACCCAAGGATATCATATAAATGTGAAAATTTAAGAAAAAATAATTTAGGGCTGGATTTGATGGTACAGACCTTTAATCCCAGCCCTCAGAAGGTACAGGCTGGTGGATCCTGTGAGATCAATCCCAGCCTGGACTACGTAGTGAGTTCCAGATCAAGTGGGGCTACAGGGAGACCCTGTCTCAAAAAATTTAACTTAATATAAATGGACTGTATGATGGCAGCTTCTAGAGGGTAGATGTAAAATAGAATATGTTGGCCAAACTCTAAAACAATTGAGCTAGATAAGAGAAGTATGATTTCAAGATCAACAACACACCATGGTTAATGGTTAATAATAATAATATATATTCTTAAATTGTGGACACATTTTTTAAATTCTTACTACAAAACTATATGTAGGGAGGTAAAGGCAAAGAAAGAACCCAAAAGAGGGGCAGAGTAAGAAACAGATGTTATGAGGGGGAGGGGGGAATTGGGAAAGTTTGGCTGGGAAGAGAGGAAAGAGGGACATGAAAGGGACCACTGTGGGGTGGGGGGAGTCAGGACAAACAATATGTTAGGAAGAGGATGTTATTGGGGGAAGGGGTGATAATGGGGACTCTGGGACTGTAGAGGGAAAAAAGCCATCAGATGGGAGGAAAAACAAATAGAGATGAATGAATATTGGAGGGGAGGGCTAGGGAACCTGGAGGGAAATGTGATGCCCTATAACACCATGAGCAATGCACATACAGTGTCTAAACATTAGAGCATATTATATATTACATTATATATAATATATAATAATATATTATATATTATATATAATATTACATATAATATACTATCTATTATATCAATATATATAATAATATATAATTAATATAATAATATATAATATTATATATTATTATATATAATATAT
>VZQC01008144.1:1189671-1206719 GCA_009823505.1 Rhizomys pruinosus
AAAAAAAAAAAAAAAAAAAAAAAAAAAAAAAAAAAAAAAAAGAAAAAAAAGACTTATAACCATAACAATCATCACAGCAAGCTACCCCAACTGGTGCAGTTATGACGCTATTATCTGGGGGGTAATCGACAGCTACTTAATTGAGCTTAATGCCCTCTCAATGGGAGTGAACTCACAGGTGGCTTTGTAAACTCAGCCAAATAACCCATTGCTGGAGGGGACACAGATCTTAGAAAAAACCCTATCTCCGTCATATCTCTAGACAAATCAAACTTCTTATCATAAACTAGCATGGATACTTATATTTACAGACAAGTATACTGTAGACCATTCATTCATCAAGGAAGCTTCTTTTTGCAACAGATGGAAGCTACTTCAGAGTTCCACAAGTAGTCAGACACAGAGAATATACGTCTGAGAGATACCCAATCCTAGGTGACATCTACAGTTGAACCTCTATGTCTAAGGCTCATAGAACATAGAGGAACAAGGGGTAAAGAGAAAAATAATACATCCCTCGGCCATCACCATTGAAGCTTCCTTATACCACAGAGTGCAATCCACACAGAAAGCCATAACTGGCAAAGTTTTCAAGAAAAAGAGACTTTTGTCCTTCACCCCCTAAAGGCCCCTTGCACACCATGTAGAGCAGGCAGACCACCAGTGTCCAAGCTCCCACCCCCAGAGCATTTCAGCTACCTGCAGGCTCCAGCTCCAGCTCTGCCTCCTGACAGGTGAGATAGAGCCCCACCACCTACCATGAGGCCAGACTCCCATGGGAAAGACTCAACACCTAGCCGGTAAGACAGAAGCCCAGAGGCTCATAGGGCTTGGCTCCAGTGATATTTCAGATTCCCAATCCATTAGTTAGGGTACATCTTGAGCCACTCCCCCAGCTCCAAGCTAAGCTTCCCTGGCCCTGGACCCATACCCAGATGCTTACAGCCAGCCCAGGGGAACCAATAGGTTCACCTCAAGCTGTGTGACATTCAAACCCAACCTGACTGTTACCAGTACTGAGTCTCTGGAGAAGGCACAGATTAGAAGGGCAATAACTAGCTGGTCCCTCCAGTACAAAATCAAAAGTGAAAACCTGAAGCCTAGACCATCCAGCCTTTCATAACTAATAAAAAGACAACAAAGGCACCTGAAGAAAACAAGGAAAGTCAGTCTTCAACTCAACTAAGAAACACTTGAATTTTGTAACAGAATATGAACAACGGAAAACGCCAAATCCACATCCCAAAATCATAACAACAACAACAAAAAAAACATGAAAATCCCAAATAATAAGTCCCTGCTAAATACTACCAATCTGGTAGAAGAACCCCCCCTACACACACACAACTAGGACACCCAAGATAACAGATCTTAAAAGAACTATCATAAACACACTCAAAGAATTCAAGGAATTTAAAGAATTAGTTTAAAGAACACACAAAGAAACAAATCAAAGAACTAGAAAGAGAGAAATAGACTTAAAGAAGAGAATGACAAGCTTTGGAATGAGGTGGAAATACTGAAGAATCTCAAGCTGAAATGTAAAAGGAAAATTTTTCCTTTAAAGTATACTTCTATATTAAACCTCACCCACCCATGCCTCAGGGACCACTGGGGAAGAGGGGACAGAAAAATTTGTTCATGAACAAAAGGGTCAGAAGCTTTCAAGCAACTAAAAGCTTGCATATGTGAACTTGGGACAATGGTGGCATTGAGCACAGGACCCATGCCAACTAAATTAAATGAGGGCTCAGAGGGGAGGAAATAGGTGTCAAGCCTCAATAGACTTGGAAATATTGGAGACTGGTTGCTACTGAGTGAGGGAGAGTATGTTTTCCTTTCAAAATCCAGATGGGCGAACTAGACTCCAGTAGATGAATTTGCACTTAAGGACATCCAGGTATAAATGCTTGACTGGAAAGGGCTTACCATGTATGAAGGAATACATGATGTTTGGTAGGGGGGATTGAAGGGTCATGGATGGGAGACAGGGGTCTAAACATGATTCAGAACTATTCTATGAAATTACAAAATCTCAACAGAAAATTTAAAAAATATAAGTATGTAAAATGATGGATATATTAATAACCTTATTACAATAATGCTATAATATATGATATAGTCTGTATATGTGTATATATATTCTAGATATAGAAATGTTTATACACTTAAAAATCTACAAAGCAATATTAAGACAATGAACAATGGGAAACCAGAGAAAACTAAATCAATGGGAGAAAAACACTCCTCAAGAAAATGAATAAGCTACCATTTCATAAAATATTGGGGGCAATTATATGGAGAAAAATAACTTTTCAGTAAATAATGGTAGAACAACTATAAACTCACACATTCAAAGAGAATCTAGATGCTGATATTAGACTCATAAAATTTAATTAAAAATCAGAGAACTAAATGTAAAGTTCTAGAGTTTGGGAAGGAGTTAATAGAGTGAACAATAAATGTAAACATTAGCAGAAACAATAATTTTGGATTTTTGAGATTAAATTATTCTAAGAAAAACGCTGCTAAATTAATGGAAAGACAAATCACAAAATAGTAAAGAAAATTCTAAAAAACATGATACAAAGAATTCCAAAAATTCTACAACAATAAAATAAACAACCCAATTTAAAAGTTAAAAGCCAATCAGATAACTAAGGGGAGAGAATGAAAAACTCAGGAAGGATCTAGAAGGGAAGTATGATAAACTCCAGCAAGAAGCAGAGGGAGAGAATGACAAACTCTGAAAAGACCTAGAGGGAGAGAAAAACAAACTCCAGAAAGATCCAGAGGGAAAGAATGATGAACTCTTAAAAGAACCAGAGGGAGAGAATGACAAACTTCTGAAGGAAGTGTCATTCTGAAAGTGTCAACTGAAAATATCTCGGGCTGAAATGAAAAAAGAAACTGACCAGCAAAGCAAGGAGCTACAAGTAGAGACAAGCTCTAAAAGGAAGTGGAAATACTAAAGAAATCACAAGAAGAAATGAAAAAGGAAATTGAATGCTCATACAATCAAGAGGAAAGGATGGGAGAAAGACTCAGAAGCAGAATGGATGAAGGAGAAAAACAGAATATCAGACCTGCAGGATAACACAGAACAACTAAAATGGTCAAGTAAAGATTATGAAAAATTAAAAAAAAAAAAAAACAACCAAGAGTGGAACAACCAGGGAATGTGGGACACCATGAAAAGACCAAATCTCCACATCATAGGGATAGGGGAAGGAGAAGAATCCCAAGACAACAGTGTTCATCAGATCTTCAACAGGATAATAGAAGAAAATTTCCCCAACTGAAAAAAGACAAACCCATACAAATACAAGAAGCACAAAGAACACCAAATAGACAAGACCAGAAAAGAAATTCCCCACAGTGTATCATAATTAAAACACTAGATGCTCAAAACAAAGACAAAATACTGAAAGCCACAAGGGAAACACAACAAATTACATATAAGGGAAACCCATCAGAATTACACCTGACACCTCAGTGCAAACTATGGAAGCCAGAAGAACGTGGACAAAAGTATTCCAAGTGATAAATGACCTTTGATGCCAACCAAGACTACTATTCTCAGCAAAAATGTCATTTATAGTTGAAAGAGAAAGAAAAATATTTCATGATATAAACAAAATGAAAGAATACATGTCAAAACCCCAATACTTCAGAAAATAAAGCAATTCAAAGAACAGAGGAAGGGAACAACTATCCCCAAGCAACTAAAGACAGAAACTAATAAAACCAAAACCATAGGAGCAAAATCAGAGGCTAGAAGTCCAAATGGATAATAAAGTGAAAGGAAGCAACATCCATCTTTCAATTATAACCTTAAATATTAATGGGCTAACTAATAAATATAAAAGGCATAGACTGGGAGAATGGATTAGGAAACAAAACCCATCTATATGCTGTCTATAAGAAACCCATCTCACCCTCAAGGACAGACACCAACATAAAGTGAAAGAATGGAAAAGAAGTATTCCAAGCAAATGGTACAAAAAAATCACGCAGAAGTTGCTATTCTAATACTAGACAAAATAGACCTCAGAGTAAAGTCACTCAGAAGAGACAAATAGGGCCATACGTCCTTATCAAAGAACAATTAAACAGGAAGATGTCATAATCCTAAATCTTTATGCACCAAACTCAGGTGCACCAAACTTTATAAACAAAATTCTGCAGGTCCTCAAGACACAAATTAACCCCAGGACACTAATAGTGGGGGACTTCAATACCCCACTGACCCACGTGGATAGATCAACTGGACAAAAAATAAACAGAGACATTGGAACTGAACAATACATTACAACAAATGGATCTCACAGACATCTATAGAATATTGCACCCAAACACCAGAGGATATACTTTCTACTCAGTGCCCCATGGAACATACTCCAAAATCAAACATATACTGGGACACAAAAGAAATCTCAACAAATACAAAAGGACTGATATTATTTCATGCATTCTATCAGACCACAGTGCAATAAAGCTCAATATTAACACCAGAATAAGCCCAACTAGCTACAAGAAAACGTGGAGACTAAAAAATACCATCCTGAATAATGAATGGGTCAAGGAACGAATAAAGAATGAAATAAAAGTATTCATGGAACTAAAGGAAAAGGACAGTACAACACAACAAAACCTGTGGGATACATTAAAAGCAGTCCTAAGAGGGAAATTTATAGCCTAAGTGCACACATTAAAAAAAAACCAGAAAGGGAACAAATAAATGATCTAACACTGCAGCTAAAAACACTTGAGAGACAACAACAAATGAACCCTAAACCCAACAGACAGAAATACCAAAAATCCGAGGGAAAAAAATCAATGAAATAGAAACAAATAAAACAATATAAAAAATCAATGAATCCAAAAGCTGATTCTTTGAAAAGATAACCAAGATAGACAGACCTCTAGCCCAGTTAACCAAAAGAAAGATAGAGCAACTCCAAATCAATAGCATTCATGATGAAAAGGGAAACATCACAACAGATAAAGATCCAGGCAATCATACAAGAATACTTCAAAAACCTATAATCTACTAAATTTGAAAACATAAGAGAAAGGGATGAATATCTGAAAACCTGGGAATCAACAGCGCTTAAACAAGAGATTGACAGCTTAAACAGAACCGTAATATTTGAGAAAACTGAAGATGTAATAAAAAACTCCCAACTAAAAAAAGCCCAGACCCAGATGGTTTCACAGCAGAATTCTCTAAAACATTTAAAGAGGTCTTACAAGATTACTATTCAAACTGTTCAGAAGGCTACAAACAGAGGGAAATCTCCCAAATTCCTTCTAGGAAGCCAGCATCTTCCTAATAACGAAACCAGGCAAAGACATAACCAAAAAATAAAACTATAAACCCATCTCATTAATGAACATGGATGCAAAAATTCTCAACAAAATACTTGCAAATCACATACAGACCCACATCAAAAAGATCATCCATCATGATCAAGTTGAATTCATATGAGAGATGCAGGGATGGTTCAACATACATAAATCAATAACTATCATAAAAACACATAAATGGACTGAACGAGAAAAATCACATAATCAACTCAATTGATGCAGAAAAAGCTTTTGACAAGATCCAGCATCCCTTCATTTTTAAAGTTCTAAAGGGAATTGGACTGAAGGGAACATTCCTCAATATAATCAAAGTCGTATATAACAAATCCACAGCCAACATCATCCTAAATGTAGAAAAATTAGAAGCACTCCCCTTAAAAGTGGGAAGCCGGCAAGGCTGTCCCACATCACCACTCCTCTTCAATATAGTGCTTGAAATCCTTGCCAGGGCAATAAGGCGAGATAAGGAAATTAAAGCCATACTAATTGGAAAAGAGGAAGTCAACCTATCCCTATTTGTAGATAATATGATAGTTTACCTGAGGGATGCTATAAAATCCAAGAGAAAACTCCTAGAAACTAATACAAGTTTCAGTAAAGTGGCAGGATACAAAATTATTCTAGAAAAATCAGTGTCTTTTCTTACACCAACAACCAGCAACTGAAAAAGAATACTAGGAGGTATTCCCACTCACAGTAGCCTCAAAAACAATAAAAAGCAAACCTAATCAAAGACACCAAAGATATATTTACATCAAAAATTTTAAACCCTTAAAGAAAGAAATTGAAGAAAACATCAGAAGATGGAAAAACCTCCCATGCTCATTGATTGGAAAAATAACAGAGTAAAAATGTCCATTCTACCTAAATTAATACACAGATTCAATGCAATCTCAATTAAAATCCCCATGAGTTTCTTCACAGACTTGGGAAAAAAATCCTTAAGTTCAGATAGAGTAACAAAAGGCCCTGAATAGCTAAAGCAACCCTGAGTTAAAAATGCAGTAGATCATGGATTATCACTTATAGCTAAAAATGAAAAAAAAAAAACTGAGAGAAAGATGCAGGACAGTTATGGCAGAATGCATGATCTGGGATGGGGTGGGGGTGGGGGGGGGAGGGAAAGGGAAATAAGCCTGAACTGAATTGGAAAAAATGTATGAAATGCACAAAGCATCAATAAAAACTAATTTAAAAAAAATGCAGTAGAGGTAGGGTGTCTCACCTTACCAGATTTCAAGCTATATTACAGGGCTATAGTCATAAAGACAGCCTGGTACTGGCACAAAAACAGATCTGTTGATCACTGGAACATAATTGAAGATCCAAACTTGTGCTCATACAATTTCAGCCACCTCATATTCCGCAAAGGGGGCCAAAAACGTTCTTTGGAGGAAAGATCTCATCTTCAGCAAATGGTGCTGGCAAAATTGGATCACTGTTTGTAGAAGAACAAATTAAACCCGTATCTCTCACCCAGTACAAAAATCAACTCCAAGTGGATCAAAGCCCTCAACTTTGAAACTTGAAACCCTGAAGATGATAGAAGAAAATATTGGTAGCAATCTACAAGACATAGGAGTAGGAAAAGACTTTCTAAATCAAACAGCAGCTGCACAGGAAATAAGGTCAACAGGTGACAAGTGGGACCTCATCAAATTCAAAAGCTTCTGTTCAGTGAAAGAAACAATCAAGGAAGTGAAGAGAAAAACCCCAGAGTGGGAGGAAACCTTCAACCTGTGAGACATCTGACAGAGCATTAACATCCAGAATATATAAAGTACTCAAAAAACAAAGAAGAAAACAAAGGACTTACTAAAAAATGGAGTAAAGAGCTGAATAGAGACTCCACCAGTGAAGAAGTAATGATGACTGAGAAACATCTTAAAAAGTGCTCAACATCAGTAATAATTAAGGAAATTCCAATTAAAACCACTCTAAGATATCATCTCAGTTTAATAAGACTGGATAAGATCAAGAAAATAAATGACACCAAATGCTGGAGTGGTTGTGGGGAATGTAAACTGGTACAACCACTGTGGAAAGTAGTGTGGAGAACCCCTTAAAAGACTCAAAATGGCCAGGCCTGGTGGCGCACACCTTTAATCCTAGCACTTGGGAGGCAGAGGCAGGTGGATCTTTGTGAGTTCAAGGCCAGCCTGGTCTACAGAGTGAGTTCCAGGACAGCTGGGGCTACAGGGAGACCCTGTCTCGAAAAGACAAATAAATAAATAAATAAAAGACTCAAAATGATCCTTTCCTTCTGACTTAGTCATACCACTCCTGGGTATATACCCACAATACTCATCCTACAACAAAGATAAACGCACATCTATGTTTATTGCAGTTCTCTTAACAATAGGAAAGAGCTGGAACCAACCCAAATGCCCCTCAACTGACGAGTGGATAACAAAAATATAGTCCCTCTACACAATAGAGTTCTATGCAGCAATAAAGATGACATCATGAACTTTGCAGCTAAATGGATGGATCTCGAATCCAGTATGCTAAGTGATGTTCCCCCAAAACAAACAGGGAACGGTTTCCCTCATTTGTGGATGCTAGCACCTAATCGCCCAGGCAAGCTGTGGAACTTTATTGTTATAATTATTTTTTATCTGAAAGCAACTGTGCTGTTATAATGTGAATTTTTTAATGGGCCTTAGAATGAACTTGCCACTTACTTTCAGACATTGTAATTACCAAATATGAGTTTAAGGTATGTATTCATATTTTAGAGTAATATAAAATTATAGGGAAAATGTGAATTCCTAAACATATTTTGGAATTAACATACAGTTTATTTCCGGAGGACATAATTCTGGTATGTATATGACGTTTATGTAGGCATATGTTAGAGCAATACAAATGGGAAAGAAAAACAACATAAGGACTGGGTCAAAGACTGACTGACACAGTTAAATTCTGCCCCAAACAATAATCCTCTCCAGAGAAAAACTTTAAAAAGAATGAGAAAAAGATGCAGGGTATGAATGGAAGAATGCATGAACTGGGGTGTGGTGGGAAGGGAAAGGGGAATATGTCTACACTGAACTGAAAAATGATGTATGAAATTCACAAAACGTCAATAAAAGTATTTAAAAAAACTAAAAAAACCCAAAAAACATAAAATTAATAGGATCATACTTAATTACAACAAAATTTCTTAACATATCAGACTCATTTGTCGTCCAACCAAAGAGAATTATTTATTAGTGGAGAGTTAATTATCTTCTGTTTTAGCAGTGAAGTAAATATGTTCTGAGTTATAAAAGCTCACTTAATACTATTAGCATTTGAGAAAAAAAAAGTTGATTAAGAAGTTGGGGACATCCTCCAATTCAGGTGATATGTGTATGTATGTATTTATGCATGTATACAATATATATATATATTATATATATATATATATAATATATATATATATACAAGTTGCAGAGAACAACAACAACAAAAGAAGCGGAACACACACAAAAAGACCAAAAAAAAAAAAACTCTTTGGAAAGACTCAGAACAGAGTTGTAGGACATAATGTGGCAGACGTGTGGGAAAACTGGCGTGGGGTGGGGGGCATGGAAAGGGGAGTGGGACCCTAAGATTTGATTGGGATAAATGCATGTACGATTGTATGTACAAAAGTTCAATGACAATAAAAAAAGAAGTTGGGGACACTGAAAACAATGCTAACAGCTAATTAAGAAATATCATCTCAAATGTTTTTCCTTGGCTTCTTATGAGTTAACAGGTATTACAAACTGCTCACTTGCTGGAATTTATTCAGGATTTCAAAGAAGAGTTTACAGTTAATGAAAAATAAGTCTCTGTAAATAGTCTGCAAGAAACAACAGGCAAGACTCTCTAATTGAAAATACTCTAATTCATTAAGTTCTGAAGTGGAATAGACTCAGATGTGCTAAAATGTATCAAAAAATACGTGTATTTTAAAGGCTATGTTTTGATGGTTTTACTCATAGAAAAACACTCTACAGTAAAAGTTGGATCCATCATGTGTAATAGATTCAGTACTCAACAGTTACTAAAATTCACTCCCCCATGATTAACATCACATTGATGATTTTTTGTTAGAAAATAAAGCTTCGTATCTGAAGTTGTCCACTACATAACTGTTTGATAGTTCACAAGCGGCAACGTTTTTTGTTTTGTTTTGTTTTTTTTGGTTTTTTTTTTTTTTTTTGGTATTTTTGAGACAGGGTCTCGCCTTAAGTCCCAGCTATCCTGACAGCTCGCTCTGTAAGACCAGGCTGGCCTCGAACTCACAGAGACTCGTCATTTTTGTTTTTTTTTTTGGGTTTTTTTTTTTTTTTTTTTTTTTGGTCTTTTCGAGACAGGGTCTCCGTTGGTAGCCCAGCTGTCTGGAACTCACTCTGCATTTCTGTTTCTTAAAAGCAACTATGTAAGTTGGGCAATGGCGTGGTGCCACGCGCCTTTAATCCTAGCAACTCGGAAGGCAAGAGGCAGGGTGGATCTTTGTGAGTTCAAAGCCAGCCTGGGTCTACGAAGTTGAGTTCCAGGACAGCTGGGACACAGGGAGACCCCTGTCTGAAAAAGACAAAAAAAAAAGCAACTGTGCATTCCAATGTGGATTCTCTAAGGGGGCTTTCTAGAATTGTCCTAGACACACTTAATATTCACACATTGTAATTAACCTATATGGGTGGAAGATATATGTATTCATATTCTAAAAGAATGTAAAGTTATAAGACTTTATACCTGCATGCATTTTACTGTTAAAATGTGAATCTCTTTTTTTTTTTTTTTTTTTTTATTTTTATTTTATTTTCAGAATTTGCAATTTTGACTTATGTGTGGGATGTAATATAAATGCATATATTTTGGAAATAATGTAAAATAAAATTTATAAAATTAAGAACTGACTGAAACGCTCAGGTGTGTATGGGCACAGACAAATGAAATTCGAGATCTCTTGAAAGAGAAGAAGAAATGACCAGAAAACAGAAAAACTAGTATTAGGTGCAGAAAGTTGACAATGCTCGAACCCTCGGGTGAAGCATGTTGGGTAAGGGGATCAAGGCGAGCAGGATACCGCGGAGAGATTGAGAGCTTACTAGCCTCTCCGATATGGATAAAACTGGAGGTTGGAATGTAATAAGTGAAAATGGCCGCCCATCCAAAACTAGGCCATTACACAATAATAAACAATAAGAGAGCCTTAATTACAGAAGGTAAGAAAGACATAGCGAAGCCACAGTCAAGGAGACATGAGATCAAAGAGGAAGAGCAAGGATTACACGCACAGCAAAGAAAAGCGATCAGTGAACTCACCACACCTCTTATGAGACAATAGGAGAGAAGAATCCTGACACCTATCCACGTTATTACACGATAAATAAATGAGAAATGTAAGAGTGATTAGACGAAAACATACCTATAATGAATTTATAGAAAAAGTGTCTACTAAATTAATTAGAGTTAATGTACAAATTCACAAATCATATATATAATATCCAACCTTACTCCATTATAAGATAGAGAAGGCCAAGAAAACAAATGATATCAATGCTGGAGAGGTTCTGGGGAAAAGAAGAATATACCATGCTGGTGGGCAATGTAAACCCTTAGTGACCGCGACCACTTAAGAGAAAGCAGTGGATGGAGAACCCTTAGGATAGTACTGGGATATGTAACACCTGTGCAACCTATGACCCAACCATGACGCACTTTTGCCCTGGGTATGTATAAACAAGACTCATCTTACCGCAGAGATCATGCACAGCCATGTTTTATTGCAGCTCTCTCAACAATAGTAGCAGAGAAGGCAGGAACCCAAAACCCTCAATAGTGCCCCTCAAGTGACAGATGGATAGAGAAAAATGTGGTGCATCTACAAAAATGTGGTACATCTAAATGGAGTTCTATGCAGAAGTAAAGAAGTGACATCACCGCAAAGCTTGCAGTAAATGCGCTGGAGCTAGATGAAAGATTATTCATTCCTGAGTGCAAGTTAACCACAGTCAGAAAAACAAAAAGACGAATGGTATCCCTCATCTGTGGATGCTAGCACCATTACATTTGTATGGCAACCTGAGCAATGTCAAATGTGATCTGAAAAAACAAACTGTGCTCTTATAAATTGTGAAATCCCCTTAAAAAAATAAAAAAAAATAAACCAAAAACCAGCATCACCAAACTTAAAAAAATAAATTCTTATCAATAAACTTAATCCAAATTACATAGGAATAATTTTGGAGAAGCATAGTGTTAATGTTAATGTGATCTCAATGACTAATAATGTAAAGATGGTTCATAAATACCCATTGTTACCAAAATTTAGAGCAAGTAGAGAGATAACCTCACAAAGTAGCAGATATATCTTCTGTACCCAAACTACAAGCCTAGTATCATTTTTCAGACATTCATGCAAATGCAAAAAATATAAATTTTCCGGGAATTTTAACTTCTTGCTGTGGCAATAATGAGTTAAAGTCAAATTGAGATGTTTACAAATTCTAAAATAAATAATTTTTATTTTTAAAAATATTTCCTTCCATTCGTGTAGAATGTAAGGGCTTCGATTGGGGTTAATGGTGAACTACAACAATATAGACTGGACACTCATTTGATCAACTTGATTAGACAAGCCCCGTTCAGGATGGTGGGACCCATGAGCTGTGTGGGTTTGGGCACAACTGGCTTGCAAATTGGTTTTTAATGAAGGATGCTTGTACTCACAATCTATCACGTAATTGTTAAAAAAAAATGAAAACAGGGGCTGGAGAGATGGCCTAGCGGTTAAGAGCGCCGACGCTCTAGCAGAAGGCAGGTCGGTCCCCAGCACCCACATGGCGGCAAAGAGCCGTCTGAAACTCCAATTCCAGGAGAACTCCAGCTTCCAAGGGGAATCCGAGACCTCTTCTGACCCTCCGCGGCATTGCAATGCACGGGTGCACAGACCTGCATGCAGACAGTACTCGATACACATACAGAATTAAAAAAAAAAAAAAAGAAAAACAAAAACAAAAAAGCAGAGAACGATGCAGAAAACTTACGGCAGAATGCACGATCTGCGATGGGTCGGGGTGGGGGTGGGGGGGGAAGGGAAGGGGATATATGCCTGACTGAATTGGAAAATGATGTATGAAAATACAACAAAGCAATCAATAAAAATAAATTTAAATAAATAAATTAATTAATTAAAAATAAATAAAATATTTTAAAAAGAAAAAAATAATGTGCATCAAAACAAAAAATATTCTTCCATTACAACTACATCTTCCCATTAATTTATCATTATAATATTAATATTATACTATAACTATAATATTATAGTATTATATTACAGTGGACTCAATTATATTTTTACCTAGTAAATAAAATTATGAAAATCTGTTTTTCTCTCTTTAAGTAATTGTGTGGTATCCTCAATTTTACTCCTTTCTTATAGATTCTAAAGTATTTACTCTGTATATTTTCAGAAAAATTTCACTTCACTTTGCTTTAAGCTAATGAGATTTCAGTGTTTAGGTATATCTAATTATGGCTCTACCAGAAATTTTCTTAAAAGATGAGTTAAAATTTGTTTAAAATTATGTTCCCTGTAGTGAATGATAATATAGGTATCTGGTATTTATTAATTAGAAGAATTAAAGGAAGGTAGCTAACAAGTTTGCTTCTCTCTATTTAAACATAATGAACTTCAAAAACTTAGAAATATGTATACACTTCTATTTATGCTGTGTCTGTTAATGGTGAGCATCCATAGGATATATTTGTGACAGTATTACTGATACTGAACAGATGTGATTTTAGCACTACATATACACTGTATACTGTCAAGCTCATCTATATGGACACTTAATGACATTTCCCAGATAAATGTCCACCTCAAATCTGAAAATTTTATTACCAAAGATAAAATTTCAATGTTTACAATAGATTTAAATGAAAATTAATAAGATTCAGAGTATTCCTAGTGGTTAAGAGCACTGACGCTCTTGCAGAGGACCCGGGTTCGATCCCCAGCATCCACATGGCGGCTAAGAACCGTCTATAACTCCAATTCCAGGAGAACTCCAGTTCCAGGGGAATCCGAGACCCTCTTCTGACCTCCGCGGCATTGCACGACACGGGTGCACAGACCTGCACGCAGACAATACATTCATACACATACAAAATAAATAAATAATTAAAAAAAAAAGTATTGAAAAGAAATAATGAAAATGACACCTGCTATTTTTACTACATGTTTGAAAATACTGTATGAAATGCCAGGGTAGAATTCTTATAAGTCACATGGTAGAGATAATGTTTGGAAATATTGGTTCCTTTCTTGGGCATCAATAGAATCCATTTTTGGTATTTGGATATGCAGATGTTCTGTTCCCAATAATAATTTCAAGGATGAAAGCATGTGGGGAAATTCTTCTCCACAATGGAAAATTTGACACTGTTTAAAGTACAGATGAACCCTTGTAGAAGAATATCTACTTAGTCATGAATTTGCTTTTAAGGTAATCGAAATAGCAATGGTAATGTCAATAATTAAAACTCAAGTTAACTTTCATATATGATATTATTTATATTTTATTTTGTGCATATATATATGTGGTTGCATTTTAAAAATATTTTATGAGGTTCTAGGCTGTTTTATAAACAATTAAATGACTTATAATAAAATGTTTATTTTTATTTTATTTTATTATTTTAAAAAATTATTTTAATTCAAAATTTAGATTTAGTAATAAATAAGGATCTTATTAAGTAAAGACAAGGATTTATTTATAAACAAAATATGTTTAGATTTCAGCTCAGGTGTGGGGAGTGTGAGAGGGGAAAGAAGTAGGAAGAAGAGAGACTTGAAGAAAGGATAATAGTACACTCACAAAAGTGAGTGAAGGTTTCTCAAGAGTCACTAAGGAAAAACACTGTAGAAAAATGGAGCAAGATTAATTAACACAACAAGTTTCACTGAGAAAAATAGATAAAAATATGGATTTAGTATATTAAGAACCATAACATACATAGCATTTAAAGGTATTTCAAAAACCCGCCTACTCTAAAATTATCTTTTCATCAACATTCCTCAAAACTTCCTTAAGGCCAATCTTTTGGATTAAATCCCTTTTTCTAAATGAGTATCAGATTATCCTTTATTTAGAAATTCAAATGCACAGGCCTAAGATGTAGAGTAGAGGAAATGTTTAAACAAAGTGGAAGAAATACAGTACAGAGAAAATTTACGGAAAAATAACTGGGAGTTTTGACTTCCTCACAGCACAAGCATGCTTGGATGACATGCATCCTTGGGAAGCTCTCTACCACCACAGCAGTACCTAAGGGCAGAAGATATATGAGGGTGCAAATCAGAGAGAATGTTTCAAAAGAAAGAAACTGCTGACACACTACCTAGTTAGTGGTAGCAAATAATACTATATTATAAATTATAGCCAAAGGACCTGGCTCCTACTACTTTCTTCATAACTTGCAAGCTTGCTTTCAGATCCAGATAAAATCATGGCTTATAGAAAAACAATTGCTTCATCTGAGAATTTGCTCGTTTTTTAGTAAGTCTAGCCAGCATTAGAAACTTCTTTTTTAAATTTTATTTATTTATTTATTTATTTATTTATGTTTATGAATGTACTGTCTGCATGTAGGTCTGTGTACCCATGTCGTGCAATGCCGCGGAGGTCAGAAGAGGATGTCGAATTCCCCTGGAACTGGAGTTCTTCTGGAATTGGAGCTACGGATGGTTCTCAGCCACCATGTGGGTGCTGGGGATCGAACCCGGGTCCTCTGCAAGAGCAGTCGGTGATCTTAACCGCTAGGCCATCTCTCCAGCCCCTAGAAACTTCTTATTCTTATCTTTGTTTAGCCTGTTTTATTATTAGTGATATTTTAGTTTCCAAATAAGAAAACTGAGAGATTTAGAAATTATGAAATTAACAACAATTATGTAAAATCAGAAATGAAAATATATCTATACTCTGGCTTTTTTACCAAATAGGACTTACAAGGCTGTATGACATTTTCCAGTATTTCTTAATGTGTATGTGATGTTTGTGCATGTTTTGTGTACATGTTTTCTGAGGTATAGTGGTATGCTTGTTTGTGCATGTGCGTGTGTGTAGAACCCAAATGCCAATGTCAGGCATCTTCCTCCATTGCACTCCACCATATTTTAAGAGACAGGGTCGCTGGGTGTTGTGGCTCATGCCTTTAATCCCAGCACTTGGGAGGCAGAGGCAGGTGGATCTTTGTGAGTTTAAGGCCAGCCTGGTCTACATAGTGAGACCAGGCCAGCTGGGGCTACAGGGAGACTCTGTCTCAAAAAAAAATTTTTTTTTACAGGATGGCCTGTAAATTTTTATTTAACTGTATAGTTGCTTGCTCTGGGGTTGTTGCTTATTTAAGAAAGACACTTCAGGTTCAAAAACTCCAAACCAGAAAATANAAAAAAAAAAAAAAAAAAAAAAAAAATAGGGTCCCTCAATGAAACTGGAGTTCATTGATTAGGTTAGTATGGCTAGACTATATGCTTCAGGGATGTCCCTGTCTCCATTTCACCAGTTCTGGGATTACAGACAGGTATTTCTCTTGGAATCTTTTTATCTGGGTGCTAGTGATCAAATTCAGGTTTCATGCTTGTGCCTCCAGCACTTTACTAACTCTGTAGGCTCCATATTTCCCATTACTATTGAAAAATTTATTAATTTTTGACTTTTTGAAACATGTTAATGTAGACCCATGATAAACTGCGTTGGTAAGGATCAATTGTGAAAAAGCCTAGTGTTAATGATGAGAAAGGCATGGCCTCTATAGTGCATTAAATTTATAAGGTTTGGAAATGACCCAGGAATTAACACAAATTTTAAAGATGTTCTTGGCTGATGTCAGATTTTTTAAATGAAAAGCAACTATCAATTTCTATGATTATTAGGAATTTCTACAATTCTATTCTACTATGATTTATTGTAAATTTTAGTTATACTTTTAGGTAACTCTTAAATTGGTGAAAGTAATTAATGGGCAAACATATAAAACAAAAAACTGCTATATGTCCAACTAGATTTTAGAAATGTACTCTCCTCCAATAAGTTTTGATAAATGTAGGTAGTGCCTACATGAGCCATGCCTCAGAAAATCCTTCCTTGGCATTGTAACAAAGAACCAAGCCAAAGTTGATCCAGAATTGAAAGACGACAAAAAAGTATCCTTACTTAGACTGAGCACAAATTATCCAAGGTATTTTTGCAAAGAATAAAATTATGAAAGGAAGAGCTTCCTATGTCCTAAGTTAGTTTCATTCTGGGTCCATCTAGTTTAATTCTGTTTCATTTTAGATCCATCTTTCTTTGATGATCAATAACACTAACAAACATGGGGGATATTGCACTACATTCCAATACAGAATTCAATTGTCTTTTGCCTCTTACCTTTACTGCTTATGATAATATATAAATAGTAAGAAACTCCACTCTTTCCACATCAATTATTTTCTTGAAGGACATGGCCAGAACAATTGTACAAGAAAAATCATAAGCCGGGTGTGGTGGCGCACGCCTTTAATCCTAGCACTCGGGAGGCAGAGGCAGGAGTATCTTTGTGAGTTCAAGGCCAGCCTGGTCTACAGAGTGAGTTCCAGGACAGCTGGGGCTACAGGGAGATCCTGTCTCAAAAAGACCAAAAAAAGGGCTGGA
>VZQC01008144.1:1206762-1249543 GCA_009823505.1 Rhizomys pruinosus
AAAAAAAAAAAAAAAAAAAAAAAAAGAGAGAAAAAATCATAACATCCGGATTAGAAACGAAGAACTTATACTATTTTTATTTCCAGGGCATACCAGGCATATACAGAAACTTCCAAGGAAGTTTCCATTAAAAACCTGTTAGAATTAGTTAGATAGATGAATATAAAAATTAATTTTATTTCCATATACTAGCACTGTACGATCTGAAAACTTAGTTATGAAAACTATTCCATTTCATATAGCATTGGATACAAAATACTTAGGAATAAACTGAATAAGCATTAAGGCTTATTCAGCAAACAGTGCCAAAATCATAGAAAGAAAATATGTAAGATCTATAGAAATGAAAAAAATGTGGTTTGTTCATGGATTGGAAGACAATGATCCTGGGGTGGGAAGAACATTAAAATACATAAACCAATTTAATGCATAACAATTCCTCTCTTTTTTATTTGAAAAGAACCCTAAAACTTCATATGGAGATGAAAGAAATAGATAATAGTTAAGACATCTATTTTAAAAAAATATGGGCCAGGAGAGGCAATACGTGCCTTTAACCCCAGCACTTGGGAAGCAGAAGCAGGTGTATCTTGGTGAGATTGAGGGCAGCTTGGTTTACATAGCAAGTTCAAGGTAAGCTAGGGCTACAAGGAGACCCTGTTTAAACAAAATAACAAAACATCCAGAAGAAAATTGGCTAATTGATTCCTAAATTTACTATAAATTCAAAGCAATGAAAGTAATCTGGTCCTGACCCTGGCATGGTGGCATATGCCTGTAATTCCAACACTTGGAAGGCTGAGGTGGAAGTGTCACTTATAATTTTGTTAGGCAGAAGGAAGTTAGTTCCAGTAGAACCGATTAACAGGTATCCAAAGGTAGTATGTAAAGAACAATGTGTGGGCAGTTCAAGGCCATAAAAAAAGGATATAAAGATAATGGTGATGGCCATGGTCAACTAGTGGTCAAGATATAAAGACAGTGATTTCCGCTGGGCGTGGTGGTTCATGCCTTTAATCCTAGCACTTGAGAGGCAGAGACAGGCGGATCTCTGAGTTCAAGGCCAGCCTGGTCTACAGAGCGAGCTCCAGGACAGCTGAGACTAAAGGGAGACCCAATCTCAAAAAGACCAAAAAATAAAAATAAAATAAAGACAGTGATTCCCAATGTATGAACTTACTATCCACAAATCAGAAGTAAGGGGCAATGGGTGATAGTTGTCCATGCTAGCTAGAGTATATTAAAGCAACTTCCAGATTTCCTTTCCAGTGGAACCTATTCAGACAGTTGTTACCCTTTCCCCTATTATTTTTTTCAACATTAAAGGTACTTAAACTCCCATATATATTTATACATCTACTTATAACAGTGGAAATCTCAGAAAATGAGCTTCTGAAAGAAAACACACCTCTTTCCTAGAAGTTCTCACTCTATGAAAGGAACAAGGGAAGAGAAAATGGAGACATATAAATCCCATGTCTATCAAGATCAAGTCTTTTGCTGCTTTTCTTGGCCTGGTCTTTTTCTGAACTGGAAATATTCTTGCTTCTTTGCTTGCTTTAATTAAAATCTTAACTGATTATTTTATTCCTATGTCTGCTCTGAATTCTCTTTAGGGAGCATAAGAGCCAAGACTGCTGCTGGTGTCCAGGTATCACCTTATCCTCTGGTTCCCTGACTTGGATCAACTTTCTTTAGATAAGGTGAAACAAGGTGGAATCCCTTCTATAATGGAGACCACCATGCCTCCCCCACCACCTCTCAACACCTGTCGAAGACTCTTCTTGCCTCCTACATTTTTCTTACTACTCATGTCTTATAAATGCATTGTGTTTTCTTTCTGGTTGTTTTCTCCACTGTGGAGTGCCGTTTCCATCTTCTCTGACATAAGCACTCTTCTTTATCCATATTCCCTTTTCTGTTAGTATCTGTGATCCCTAGCTTAATCTTTATAGAGCAGTATATCTGTTGCATTTCTTCCTTTGACCTGAGGGCATAAAGACTACTGCCTCCTTGGGCTGTTGCTTGTGTGACTACTTACTGAGAACCTGAAAAAGCCAAAGACATTGCCTTCTCCTTTTCCTATGGCTTTCCCCTGATTAAACAGTTTTGCATCCTTATTCATGTCTTATGGGGACATTGGGAGGTCCCTGAGCCAGCAGCTTGAGGGTAGTGGCCTTAGCCGAATGAGGTCCCAAAACTTCTAAAAATGTGGTTCTGATGACTTTATTTTTAAATCTGCAGAATGCATACTCTCCACTTTAACTGACTAATCTTTGGTTATGAAACCTTGACATCTTGCAGCTTGTTGCTAGGAATAAGCACTGGATATGAAGAGCCTTGCCCTCTTTTTGGTATTCTTTGAAATTCCTCTATGAAATTCAGAGACCTGAGCAAAGGAGGGGTCTCTGAATATGGATGTCTCCTGTCTCTGGATTTTGTCTGATGTTAAATGATAAGAGAGGGCCTAAGTTGCCAAGATCCCAATACTTTCCAATAAGTTTATATTACCTAAAACAGGAGGACCATACTATTTATGAGGGAAACTCTTGAAGTCTGAGCTTATCTTGGAAGTGGACCAATGAATATCTGAATTGATAACACATGGGGTAGGAAGAGAATGTGAAAGGGTTGGCATCTAGCAAGAGTAATCCAGGGATGGACACGATGGAAACCTGGGGGATATTTGGAGTGCTCTACAATGTGCCACTAAGGAGATAGACCATGTATAAGAGGTATGTACACCCAACTATGGTCAAAGACTAGCCTCAGTGGACTGAAAGACACCTTACCACAGACACACTGCCTACATTACTAATTCCTTTTCCTTCCACTTGCTAATGGGAAATTGAGCCTGTCCTCCATTTGGGTCTGCAAAGAAGTGGAGTAAGTTTGACACAGATACACTTAAAAATAGGTGGCTTATTTTCTTTTGCAGTATTATAATATGGCCTTACTGTGACTGGGAACAAATGAACCTGACCACTGGATAGTAATCTTAATTCTTTTTTATTAATTTTATTTATTTCTGTATGTGTATGAATGTACTGTCTGCATGCAAGTTTGTGCACCCGTGTCGTGCAATGCCGCGGAGGTCAGAAGAGGGTCTTGGATTCCCCTGGAGCTGGAGTTCTCCTGGAATTGGAGCTTCAGACGGTTCTCNTGTGCACCCGTGTCGTGCAATGCCGCGGAGGTCAGAAGAGGGTGTCGGATTCCCCTGGAACTGGAGTTCTCCTGGAATTGGAGTTTCGGACGGTTCTCTGCTGCCATGTGGATGCTGGGGATCGAACCCGGGTCCTCTGCAAGAGCAGTCGGCGCTCTTAACCGCTAGGCCATCTCTCCAGCCCCTCACCACTAAATATTTATTAGAACACTTACTGTGTATGAACATTTTACTAAGAACCTTAATATAAAATATTGTAGATTAAAACTGAGACTCATCTACTGTAGAAATACCTGTACATTCGTATTTGTTGCTGCACTCTTCACAATAGCTAGGAAATGGAAGCAACCTAAATGTCCCTCAACTGACAAAATGGATAATAAAAATGTGGTACACTTGCACAATCGAGTTCTACTCGGAGGGAAAGAAAGATGAAATTTGCAATAAATGAGTGGAACTGTTATACTAAGTGAAGTAATACAAAGTCAGAAAAGAAAGCACCCTATATTCTACCTCATTTGCAGATCATAACACCAATCCCTTATATGTCAGTATATATCCTGATGTAAGAGTGGGAGCCAGGAAATGGAAAGGAAACAAGGAGGTAAAGTAAAAGAAAAAGCCAAAAGGGGGATAGGGAACAGATGTTACCCGGAAGGAAGTGGGGAAAGTGGGAGTGTTTGGTTGAAGAGGGGAGGGAGGGAAATGCAGGGGACCATGGGAGTGGGGGAGGAGGGAACTACGGAGAAGATAAATGGGGGAGGCAAGTGTTAAAAGGGATAGTGGAGGCACTTGAACTGGGAAGAGAGGATTGAGGTTGGACGGGGAGAAAGGAGAGATGAATGGAAAATGGGTGGCATAGGAAGGCAGAAGGAAATGAGTTGGCATGGGAATCCACTGAGAAATGCATATATGGTGTCTGAATATTAGTACATATGCATACCTGAGGACTGAATGGCAAGGAGCACAGTGCCACAGGAGAGACCTCCCTTGGAGAGGTTGGTCAGAGTAGTTCAAGAGACACTGAAAATAACAAAGGCTATTATTGCCTAAGCTCTCGGTTATCTCTCCGAACTGGAAGGTAAGACCTGACCAATGATGACAGGACATAATTCAGACATAGGACTTGAACAATGGTGTAGGAAATGACCTGGAATCCTTTTCCCTGAAGACTAGCTCTCATATTTCTAGAGGATACTATGAAACCTGCTAAGGGAGAAAATCAATCACTGGGCTGACCCAGTCCTAAAGCTGAATAAGCACAACTGGCACACCAAAGTACCTCTATTGGTGCAGAACTGGTAAACAATAGCTTTCTAATTGGACTTAAAGTTCTTTCAATGGGAGTGAACTCATGGGTGACACTGCAACCATAGTAAAATATAAGGGCTGAAGAGGTCATAGATAATAGAGAAAACCATATCTATGTCATATCTCTAGACAAATGAAATTTTTTGCATTATCCTAAATATGGATCCTTACACTTACAGACAACCACTCATCAAAGAAGCTTCTTTTTGTAAAAGATGAAGGTTGCTGAAGAGTTCTAAAATTGGTCACACATAGAAAATATATGTCTGAATATCCAGTCTGAGGTGACATCTACAGTGAATCTTCTATGCCTAAGGCTCACGGAACATAGTGGAACAAGGGATGAACTTTGCAGGTAAATGGATGGAGCTTGAAGCCATTAGGCTAAGTGAAGTAACACAGTCCCAGAAAAACAAAGGGTGAATGGTTCCCCTCATTTGTGGATGCTAACACCAAATCCCCAGTTGAAAGGTAAGCTGAACAACATTATTGTTATATTTCTTTTTATCCGAAAGCAACTATGTTGTCACATAATGTAAATATCTTAATGGGCTCTAGAATCGACCCATCACTTATTTTCAAACTCTATAATTATTGTATATGGGAGGAAGGTATGTATTCATATTTTAGAGTAATATAAAAATTAAAGGAGGAAAATGTGAATTCTTAAATATAAAAAAAGACAGAGAAAGATGTAGGAAATTTATGGCAGAATGCATGATCTGGGGTGGGGTGGGGAGAAGGGAAAGGGGAATACGTCTAAATTGAACTGAAAAATGATGTCTGAAATACACAAAACATCAATAAAAGCATTATATTAAAAAAAGAAATAAAAAAGAATACTCATGCTTTCCTCAACTTTCACCAGCAAAATTTCCTTATACAATACAGTGTGATGCACCCAGAAAGCCATTACTGGCTAAGCTTTGGAGACTAAGAAGATGCAGAATGTATGTCCTTGGATAGGATTCCTACATTAAATCTCACCCACCCAGGCCTCAGGGACCATTTTGGAAAGAGGGGCATAAAGACTGTATGAGCCTTGTCTGGTCAATGAACATTGGGAGACAGAGGATTTCAGGCCACTGGAAGCTTGCTCACATGAACTTGTGGCAATGGCGATGCCAAGCACAAGATCCATGCCAACTCAATCACACAAGGGCCCAGAGTGGTGTGAAAGAAATGTGTAGTGGGCCTCCACTAGCCTGGGTGAGAAAAACTAGACCTTCCTTAAGATCTCTAAATAGGTTGAATACACTCCAGTGGTGAAGGACATCTGGGTAGAATGCTTGACCTAATAACAAGACTTAGCATGTATGGTGGCAGAGTACATGAGACCTGGGGTGGGGACGGGGGAGTATGGTGGGAGAAAGGGATCTAAGTTTGATTAAGAACTGTTTTATGAAATGTACAGAAGCTGAATAAAAAATTTAAAATAAGAAAAAAACTACCCTCTGAAGATTTAAAACCCTCTTAACACATTACATAGGTACTAAAATATAAAAATCACTGTATAAACATGTAATTATTTTGTTAATCATTGAAAGAAAGATTTTTCCTATTTATTTGTATTACTTTTATGAAGCCCAGTACACATTTCTATATAAAACAGGATTTCAAATGCCTATGGAATTAAAACAACCATATAAAAGATCTTATGCAAATTCATTGTCCTTCAAGAAATTTTATTTTTTTAGTGAAATCATTGGTCTGTTTTCTTTTTACCCCTATTGAGTAGCCATTACATATTAGAAGTTAATAGCTAATGAAAACATAAGAACTACAAAAAGAGTATTGCTTGGTGGATCAACTGATAGATGAATGGATAAATGGAGTTATATGCAGATGAGTGACTGAATAAACAAATTATTTCTTAAAAGAGAGATTGTCTTTTGGTAAGGGAAGAAGTCATTGGAGCGAACTATAGGTGGAGCAAATAGTATGACAAAAAGCTTAACACAGATTTAGATAAACATGAAATACTTCAGGATAAATATGTAAAATATTTTGATTGTAATGTTAGGAATAAATTAGATAAAAGAGAGATAATTATGGGTGAAGAGGACACTAAATACTAGTTATGGGCTTATATAATGCTCACTAGATAATAGTGAACATTAGAAGGATTCAGATAAGATCAACAATGATGTTTTTTGCTGTCCAGCAATGGGGGAAAATTCTGATAGAATGGACAAGAAATTTGAGATGACAACCCAATTTGTTGGCTAAATAATCTATTTATAAAAAAATATGAACCTGACTTTCAGTGCTGACACTTGGGGAGTAATAAATAAAAGACAGGTTGCACAGGTGTTAGTGAAGATAAACTTACTTACTTGGTGAGCAAATGCATACAAATATGTATGGAGAGCAACACAACATAATCATGTCTTACCTGTTCAGAGAAATGTTTCAGTAATGTGATATGTTTAATGAGATGACTTTTCAGACTGGAAAATTCTGGCATGCAATCAAATGGAGGCCTGCCAGGGAAGGATGACAAAGAAATTTCATCAATCTGAGTTTTTTTTAATCTAGTATCTTTATTCCTCAGGAAATTGAAACATAATTCAAATATAGTTTTATTTCATAGAGTGCAAATAGTCATCTAAATCCTAGATATCACAATATTATATCAAACATGTTACAGATTTGTATAGTCAGTGACAACTGTAATATTTCTATGGCTTTAGTAAGAGGGGGGTAATAATATACTTTGTGGTAAATGTTCCTTCTGTTTATGTTATTCTAAGAAGTTGGTTAAAGACCAAATACTTATCTTTTAATATTCTGTTTTTTTCTTAACTTCCATACTGTACAAATGATTATATAAAAATAAAAAGAATAAAAAAGGCAAAATATAAACTATATCACCCACAAGTAATATAGTTGGAAGGAAATAAAGTTAGGCTATATATAGGACTTATTTTTCTATCACAGATGCAAAAAAAGTTCATTAAAAACTAATAGCTGAAGTTTGGACCATCTTACTTATACATAATGTAGCTTTTAAATGTCTGCAGTTTAGACAATAAGTAGAAATTTGAATCAGATGAAAAAAAACCTGTAGTGTTTTGTCAGAAAAACTATCATCCACTTTACCTGAATATTGGGCATATTTCAGGCACACTGTAACTCACTGGTACAGTTTCCTTAAAATGTGTAAGACTTTGCGTTCAACCCCTTCCAACAAATAAATTTCAAAAATTGACAATAATTTTCAGGATGTCATTTGTAAAATAAATTAGCAAGCATTGCAGTGCTAAATCCATATTTATTCCATCAGGGGAATTTAAACTTTATCCTTAAGAATGAACAAGAAAAATAAGTTTGGAATCTTCTCTAAATTCTTTGATTGTAATTCCTGGTGTTTATATTAAAATGTCATTTCTGAGATCTACCTCAAAATATGCAAAGAATCAAGTTGCCTCTTTATTCAAAAGCAGTAATTAATATTATTTAAATTAAAAAAAAATTTTTTTATTAATTTTATTTATTTCCGTATGTGTATGAATGTACTGTCTGCATGCAAGTTTGTGCACCCGTGTCGTGCAATGCCACGGAGGTCAGAAGAGGGTCTCGGATTCCCCTGGAACTGGAGTTCTCCTGGAATTGGAGCTTCAGACCATTCTCGGCCGCCATGTGGGTGCTGGGGATCGAACCTGGGTCCTCTGTAAGAGCGGTCGGCGCTCTTAACCGCTAGGCCATCTCTCCAGCCCCAATATTATTTAAATTTATTTAAGCTATAAATTAACATCTTTATCTATGTAGTAAAAGTATTTTTAAGGACCATATGGGAATTAGCTATAACTTTATGACAAATGTGTACCAAATACTTGAGCATTTTCCCTCAATTATTTTTAGACCCAAAACCAAGTAAGAAAAGATTGACCTATCTTAGTGAAATCTACTGACTACTACTGCTCTATTTCTTAATTTTCACCATAAGCACAGTCAATTTATGTTTCCTTACAAGTAAAATTTTGGGTATTTATGGTTAGATAAGTGATTTTTAATTACTCCATAGTTATTTCTCAAATGAAATTTTTAATAAAATTTTTCTACCTTAAATCATTTACTACTTACATTTTTAATGACTAATGGAGACATAACATAATGAGATAAATCCTTGTTAAAAGATCCTATGGTTTCCAATTGGTATCATTTTTTAAAAAATCCTTAAAAGATCATAAGTTCTGCAGCAGACTTTAAAATATATCTTCTATTACTAATAAAATAACTTGAGAATGAATCTCTATCATGTAAGTTTTAATGTGTAAAATCAATCTTTCATACACTGTAGGATATTTGAAAAGTTCAAATAACTCATGATAAAGGCTAAGGCATTTGGAAATATAAAAAAAAGGAAATAAAAGGGAACTTCATGGAAAGAAGTCCAATTACCAGCTTGTATCCTTTTCATAATGATGCCATGATTTAAATTCCATAATCATCTTCAGTTACCTGCTATTGTCTTTATTGCTAAGATAACTAAACAGATGTCAATCCTATCTTTTAAATAAAGTTGAAATAATTTTCAGGCCTTATTTGCAAAATGTATTAAACAAGGGTGAGTCAGGTCAAATAACAGATTGAATTACAATTTGAGAAGAATTCAGTGTTATAACTAATAATGGGAAAATTTACATTTCACCACCGTACCCATGATTCATTTATTTTTATTTTATGTGTATGAGTATTTTTCCTACATGTATATAAGTGCAACATGTGCATGCAATGCTTGTGGAGACCAGAAGAAAGCCTTAGATCTCCTGGAACTGGAGTTATGAATGTTTTATTTAAGAATCACATAAATGAACCAATTTAGACTAAATCACAGAAATTACTTTCTCCATTAACATTTTAATATTTTATCATGTCCTCATTTCTTTCACTCATTCCTTCTTTCCTTCTTTATGACAAGGTCTCACTATGTAGCTTGGGTGGCCTGAACCTCACTATATCAACCAGGCTGGCCTCTGCCTCCTGAGTGCAGAGATTAAAGGCATACCCAGCTGAGCCTGAGCCCTAACTATTCTTTAAAACCCATTCTTATCTTCCAAAAAATAAGTATGATGAGATTCTGATAAAATGTCTAAAACATATTGACTTTCCAAGGAAGTCTGGAAACTTCATAGTTTAAAGCCAAGTTAATTTAACATACATATTTTATACCATGTGAAGCACAGCATTACTCATTATAATTTTTTGAACTTTTAATTTATAGAATTTTTGGTTCCTGATCTTAGCAAAATATTTGTTCAACATGTATGACTCTATTTAGTCATTAACAATCATTAAGACTGAATCTAAGAAATTCTACTGCTATAAATAATTGTTCAAAATTTTCAATTCGACTAAAATGATACTAAGATTTACTGCTTTTGAAAATGGTATATGACAGATGAGGACATTCTGTATAGATCATTTTACTTTGGAAATACAGACGGAGCCAGTGAAGTATGCTTGAAAGTTCTCTGGTTCCACTAATGAGAGAAAAGAACCCCTTAAGTTGAGAAACGTAATAAGACAGTGCCATTTAGTATTTAATATGGGCATTATATGAATTTTGTAATGAAATGACAAAATAATAAAACCTAATACCGTGAATTATCAAATACCAATTTCTCAGATTATATTGGTGCATGAGGCTATATTTGTTACTATCTTTACTTTATGGACAATAAAACTTTCTCTAGTTTTTCTCCTGAAATTCAGCTTGTTTTTTATGTTTCTCAGGCTTTCTTGTTTCAGCTGGTTACCAGATAGATGTTTATAAGCTCTGATGGAAAATGAGTAGAGGA
Organism: Rhizomys pruinosus; assembly: GCA_009823505.1. Classification (NCBI taxonomy): domain Eukaryota; kingdom Metazoa; phylum Chordata; class Mammalia; order Rodentia; family Spalacidae; genus Rhizomys; species Rhizomys pruinosus. The sequence goes on from VZQC01008144.1 coordinate 1,217,041, forward strand.
ACTGCTGAATTTGTCAAACTTTCTCTGACACTCAGTTTGAAATTACTTTTAACCACTGGGTCATTTTTTTCTTCTTTCCTTATTTATGCTAATAAATGGATTTTAATTAAATATGAATTGCAAAGTAGAAATGATTCAGTGAAAGAATGGTAACACAGAGGCATAAAGAAAAATGTGACTTCTGCCTCTAATACCTTTCAATTGATCAGATGCAAGATTATTTCTGTCTTTTGTTTTTGGGATATGATATGAGAAGAAGTAAATGGCTTAGGAATAAGTACCTGTGAAGTGACTCATTTATATATAGAACTCAGAATTGACTAGAGTCTTTAATCAAAATACTAAGTACAGATATCAACATATTAATATTGTTAACTGAATATTATTACCAAAACAAAATTAGAAATAATTAAATTTTTATTTGAATACCCTTTGTTATTGTCATAGGATTTTATAAGCAGGGGTAACTCATATTAATTAAAAGATTATAGTTAAGTTAATGTACAAAGATAAAATATGTTGTTGCTACAAAAAGGCCAGACAGGATTGTTTAGAATTTTAGTGTAACTTCAGTGCATTCCTCAAAGACTGAAGAAAAATAACTGCTCTTTCAATGCCTGTGTTGTTTAATCTATAAGGAGAACCCAAAGGGAATTTTGACAAATATTATCTTGTTAATTGAATAATTTTTTTATAAAAGTTAGATGATCAAATATTTGTTCATTGAAAGGCAATCATATAACCGCTGTGTATGCCTTATGAAAATATTCATGGCATGAATAAAAAGTCTATAAACATCTTTCCAAAGATGTGTGGAACTACAATTCAGTCGAAACATAAGCTTTCTTTCTTTTTTTTTTTTACTTCCTATTACTGGTATCATCAGCGCACACATAAGCTTTCTACAAAGGGGAATGAAGGGGAAAATAGAACTGTGTTAGGACTTTAAATACTAGATATTATCAATTACCTTTCCAGAATGTTTAGTATCATTTTGACCTTATTAGTCAATTCAAGAGTAGCTGTAAGAATGTTATGAGGTGGCTGTTCAATAGTGCCATGAAGACTACGTGCCGATCTTCTTTCCGATATTGCGGCAAGAACATGGTCAACAGCAAGCTCAAGTTGTTCACCCTCTTTTCGAAATCTGGTAGGCATCTTTCTGACATTCTGAAATTAAAGTGGGAGTTTGGATGGAAGAAATGAACCAGTAATTTTCTAACACATTATAAATATGGAATAATTTCAATACCAATATCATTTTACCAAGCTAACATAAAAGGGATACAAAAATCCCATCAAGCAGTTTTCATTATTTAACTATTTGTCAAGTAATATTTCTATCATGCCTGGCAGTTATCACAAAAATGTATGAACAGCGTAAGGATCAGTTACTGGAATACTGATGTAATTTTTGAATGTGACAAAAGCTATTTAACTATGATTAAGACATTCTAAATCTTATATTGGCTTAGTATACATAACTCATTTTTAGTAGTATATAATATTTGAAGGAAAAGCTCATGCCATTTTATACTTTAGAAAAGATTTATTAGAAATTTAGTAGACAGGAAAAGAGAAAGTTAATTTTCATTCATGTTAAAACTCTTATGAGAGCAGATCCTTTAAACATATATAAGTTAAAATATTATTAATTAGGCTCTGATAATTAAATGTGCCATACATATGTTACTGTTAACTTCCCATGTTTTCTCTCTGCATTATCTCTCTCTCTTTCTCTCTTTCTCTCTTTCTCTCTCTCTCTCTCTCTCTCTCTCTCTCTCTCTCTCTCTCTCTCTCTCTCCCTCTCTCCTTATCAAGCAGCTATAAAAAAACAACCACAGGATTGAAATAGTCACACCACATGACATTCAATTTAGAAAACTACTGTACATTCCATACACAATCACCAAGAAATAATAAGTTATTTACTACTTACTGAGAGGATCTGTTTAAAAGGAAGTTCCCTTGTGGTTTTTGAATTCAAGGTACAGGGATCTTTTCATTATTTAAGAAATGGGTTTATAAGGGGATAGATTCTGGGTACAATATCAAACTGCATGAAATTCAAATCTGCCTGATTGCTATGAAACCAGAGAATCAGGGACAAATACCTTCAGTTATCATTTCTCATTAACGTACTCTATTATATGAAACACTCAAATGTTCACTCTAACCAATACAATTTATTTTGTGTGTGTTATTTCTTTTCAAGCTTTCCTGGTTCTCTAACATTAATTACTAGCTTTATGTTACTTGCTTTTTCAATTCCTACCTTTATAAATTAGTATCTTTTTATTGACATTTTGTATATGTCATACATCATTTTTCAGTCCAATTTAGATATATTACCCTCTCCTTGCCCCTCTCCCGACCCCAGTTTATGCATTCTGCCATACATGTCTTGCATCTTTCTCTTGTCTTTCCAAGGATTTTTTTCTTTTCTTTTTTTTTATTGATGCTTTGTGTATTTCATACATCATTTTCTAATTCAGTTCAGGCATATATCCCCTTCCCTTCCCCCCACCCCACCCCTACCCATCCCAGATCATGCATTCTGCCATAACTTTTCTGCATCTTTCTCTGTTTTTTGTTTTGTTTTGTTTTGTCTTCATTTTTTTTAACAATAAGTGATAATTTGTGAGTACAAGCATCCTTCATGTAAAACCAATTTGCGAGCAGTTGTGGCCAAACCCACACAGCTCATGGGTCCCACCATCTAGCAGGGGGGGCTTGTATGTTCAATCAAGTTGATCAAATGAGTGTCCAGTCTATATTGTTGTAGTTTCACCATTCACCCCAATCGCAGCCCTTACATTCTACCGTGCCCCCGCTTCCGCAGATTGTTCCCTAGGCTTAGAAAAGGGGCACAGGTGGATGAGAAGCAAAACAGTCTACTTTCTCTGGAGCTGTTGTCTTGGTCTCTGGTCAATTCTGTTTCCTTTCATGGACTGACAGTTTGTCCAGGCATGATCGTTGGGATCTTCTACCAGACTGGTAGATTTTGGTGGGGATTTATTATCAGCTTTTCCCATAATGCTGCTTTTCTGTTGTATCTTTGGCATGTGGATTTGCTTTTTTTGTTTGTCTGTTTATTTGGATTCTGGTGCTAATCTCAAATGTTAATATGGAGGGCTGATTGGTCACTCACTTTGCTTCCTGCTGGTTTCTTCTTCAGTGTTGGCTATGCAGCCTAGAATCACTGACATTGCACTTGCTGGATCATCCCAACCACAGTACAAGCAGCCCATCATAGCTTGAATCTGGGGTGTGGGGGGGAGATGGGTTACTCCTTTGGCTGGTGCCCCAGTACCTCACCTGGCTGCCGAGTCTGCAGGCTGCCGAATCTGCAGGCTGCCTGTCCATCTCTCTATCTGCACACACAGCTCTTCTCTCTGGTGTATGGGAGATTGGGGCCCTGGCAGGGCGGCCAGGCTGTGCGCCTCCCCTCAGCTGGCCTTTGAGTGTGCTGGCCACCTGTCTATCAGTGGATAGCACACAGATCTTCTGTCTGGTATGTGGGAGGTGGGGTCCTTGGCAGGGCCTTCATGCGCCTCCGCTCACCTGGGCACTGAGTCTGGAAGCCTCCTGTCTGTCTCTCTATCCGCACACACAGCTCTTCTCTCTGCCATGCGGGAGGTTGGGCAGGCTGCCTGACTGTTTCTCTATCCACACACACAGCTCTTCTCTCTGGCACGTGGGAGATCAGGCCCCTGGCAGGGCAGCAAGGCTGTGTTCCTTCCCTCAGCTGGCTTCCAGTCTGCAGGCCATCTGTCTGTCTCTCTATCCAAACACACAGATCTTCTCTTTGGCACATGGGAGTTCAGCCCCTGGCAGGGCCACAAGTCTGTTTGCCTCCCCTCACCTGGCCACCAATTCTACAGTCCACCTGTGTGTCTCTCTAGCCATGCAAACAGCTCTTCTCTCTGGCACATGGGAGGTTGGGTCCCTAGTGGGGCCACAAGTCTGTGCACCTCCTCTCAGCTGGCCTCTGAGTCTGCAGGCCACCTGTCCATCTCACTATCTGCACACACAGCTCTTCTCTCTGGCACATGGGAGGTCGGGCCTCTGGCAGGGCAGCAAGGCTGTGCACCTCTCCTCAGTTGGCCTCCGACTGTGCAGGCCACCTGTCTATCAGTGCACACAGCTTTTCTCTCTGGTACATGGGGGGTCGGGTCGGCCACAAGGCCATGCGCCTCTGCTCACCTGGGTACTGAGTCTGCACACCTCCTTTCTCTCTATCAGCACACACGGCTCTTCTCTCTGGCATGTAGGAGGTCGGGTAGACTGCCTGACTCTTTCTCTATCTAGGCACACAGCTCTTCTCTCCGGTAAGTGGGAAGTTGGGCCTCTGGCAGGGCAGCAAGGCTGTGTGCCTCCCCTCACCTGGGCAAGAAGTCGAGTCTACAGGCCACCTGTCTGTCTATCTGTACAGCTTTTCTCTCTGGTATGTGGGAGGTCGGGCCCCTAGCAGTGCAGCAAGCTGTGTGCCTCCCCTCATCTGGCCGCCTAAATTAGTATCTTAATCTCTAAATTAGTATCTTAATAAGTGCCATATAATATGTTTAGATTTATTTTCCCAAAGTCATGAAACATTAATATATGTTAAATCAAAATAAATAAAACTAAAAAACTTAAAAACTCAGAAATATCACAGATAAGTGAAATTGGAACTCAAGGTTTTAGAAACATAAGAACACATTAATCCTAAAATCAGCAGAAGGAAAGAAATAAAGGTCAGGACAGAAATTAATAGAATACAAATAAAATTAATAACAACCATCAATGAACGTGTTGGTTATTTGAATAAGTTAATGATATTGACAAATCCTTAGCAAAACTAAATAAAGTCAAAGAAAACAAAATTAATAAAACTAGAGATGAAAGGAAATGCTGTATAATACCCTGAAGATCATTAGAGTATACTTTGAAATGTAAATGAGAATAAATTGGAAAATCTAGAAATCACTGACTATATTACTAGACACATATATATCCTCTACCAAAATTAAACAGATAAGTTAAATAGATCTATAAAAAGCAAAGAGATGAAATATATTGTGACTCTAGAAATTCAAGGAACAGAATGGATTCACTGGTGGGGTTCTACCAGACCTCTAATGAATGGACACTAATGTTCCCTAAACAGTTCCATAAAATAAAAACAGAAAGACAAGGAATATTACCTACTATACTCATTTTACAAAGTCAGGATTAGCATGATACAACAACCTAATAAGAAACTCTCCCCCTCCCCCTGCAAAAAATATAAGTTAATATGCCTGAGGAACACCAAAGATCTCTACAACAAAATTTAACCCCCTGAAAAAGGAAATTGAAGAAGAAATCAGAAGATGGAAAGACCTCCCATGCTCATGAATTGGAAAAGTTAATATAGTAAAAATGTCCATTCTACCCAAATTAATATACAGATTCAACACAATCCCAATCAAAATTTTCAAGAGTTTCTTCACAAGCTTGGGAAAAAAAATCCTTAATTTCGTATTGAAAAACAAAAGACCCCGAATAGCCAAAGCAACCCTGAAGAAAAAGAGCAATACAGGGAGGATCTCTATACCAGACTTCAAAGTATACTACAGGGATATAGTCATTAAAACAGCTTGGTACTGGCACAAAAACAAACCTGTTGATCAATGGAACAAAACTGAAGATCCAAACTTGAGCACAGACAATTTCAGCCACCTCATATTTGACAAGGGGGCCAAGAAGACACAATGGAGGAAAGACAGCATCTTCACCAAATAGTGTTGGCAAAACTGGATCACCACTTGTAGAAGAATAAAGTTAAACCCCTGTCAACTCCAAATGGATCAAAAACCTCAACGTGAAACCCAAAACTCTGAAGGTGAGAGAAGAAAACAGTTGGCAGCAGACTACAAGACAGGCATAGGAAAAGACTTCTTAAATCAGAAAACAGCTGCACAGGAAATAAGGTGGACAATTGGCAAATGGGACCTCATTAAACTCAAAAGCTTCTGTACAGCAAAGAAACAATCAAGGAAGTGAAGAGAAAACCCATAGAGTGGGAGGAAACCTTCACTGCAGATACATCTGACAAAGCACTGGTCTCCAGAATATATAAACTATTCAAAAGCCAAAGACAAAAGAAAACAAATGACTCACCGAAAAGATGGAGCAAAGTGCTGAACAGAGACTTCACAGTGAGGAATTGGAGATGGCTGAGAAACATCTTAAAAAGTGTTCAACATCGCTAATAATGCTAATAATTAAGGAAATGCAAATTAAAACCACTTTAAGATATCATCTCACTCCTATAAGACTGGCTAGGATCAAGAAAACAAATGATACCAAGTCCTGGAGAGGTTGAGGGGAAAGGGGAACACACATTCACCACTGGTGGGAATACAAACTTGTACAGCCACTATGGAAAGCAGTGTGGACAGCCACTATGGAAAGCAATGTGAACCCTTAAAAGACTCAAAATGAGCTTGCCACCTGACCCAGTCATACCACTCTTGGGTATACACTCACAAGCGTCATCTTTCTGCAGAGATACATGCACAGCCATGTTTATTGCAGCTCTCTTCACAATAGTGAAGAGATGGAACCAACCCAAGTGCCCCTCAACTGATGAGTGGATAGAGAAAATGTGGTACATATACACAAAGGAGTTCTATGCAGAGGTAAAGAAAGATGACATCATGAACCTTGCAGGTAAATGGATGGAACTAGAAGATATTATGTTAAGTGAAGTAACACAGTCCCAGAAAAACAAACGACGAATGGTATCCCTCATCTGTGGATGCTAATGCCAATTACCTAGTTGTAAGGCAAGCTAAGCAATATTAATGTTATATTCCTCATGATCTGAAAACAACTGTGCTCTTATATTGTGAATTCCTTAATAGGTTCTAGGACTAAACTACCATTTATTTTCAGAGTTAGGAATCTTTGATATATGGATGGAGGGTATGTATGCATATTTTAAAGTAATATAAGATCAAAGGAATGTAGAAAAAACTAGTTTGTCATGACATTATGTCTAACCACAGTATTTATTTTATGGGAGTGCTTCTCAGTATTTCTTATACTAAGCTACATGATCTTTTTTTCCAAGCCTTTTCTAATTACACAGTAGTTAAAAGTGTCAGGCTGGTGTAATTCAGCCAAATTCTTTTTGATTGGATGCAAGGCCCATACCACAAGATGGAACTCATACCTGTCACTATTATTAGAGCAAATACCTATGCTTAGATAGGTCATAGATCTTGGGGAAGATCTTACTACTATTCCATTATTCTGCTAAACATAGTATTAAACTGACTCCTAGTGATTTAGTGTTATACTCATATAGTAGAGCATCTCTCACCCCTCATCAGAGAAGCTTCTCTTTCCATTGGATACCAATAAAGACATAGATCCACCATTGGTCAATGTGAAGGGTCTTCAGAGTGCTCATTCCTAAATGGGACATATCTATCATACCCACCCCCCCCCAAAGCTAAAGGAACATCATGGAAAAGGAGTGGGATGATTGTAAGAATCAAAAGCTGTAGATAACTAAAGCAAAAGTTGTTTTTTGCACACAACAGGGTAGTTTCACAATGAAATTCATATCAGTTGTGAAGCATGCACAAGCTCAATACAGGAAAAATCCTAGCATGTAGGGGAAGGTGGGTACATATTCCCAGCTTTAACTAAGGACCTATTAGCAATAGGTAGCTGCTGGTTTTCATTTTAGGGACTGATCCCTGGTAGACTGACTGACCATCCATGGGATGATCTACATCAAAGAGTATTTGGGAAGCACATATTGGATGTTAAAACAAAAAAGAGGACATGAAATTTTAGGGGGATGTCGGGAGGGATAAACTTGATAGGAGATGAACTGGATGAGAGTTGAATATGGTCAACATATATTGTATGAAATTCTAAAAAAAAAGAATAAAATATTTTTAAAATTGTTTTTTAACTTCTAGTTAATTTGAAAACTGTAGAATGATTATAATGCAATAATAAAAATGACCATCATCACCATCAAAATAGCTAATATTGTGCTTTTCTTAATCAAGCATTCTGCTTTATATTAATCCATTTAATAATAATTAGCACTATTAATTTCATTTTAAAAATGAACAAAGTTAGAAAAATTACGTATGGAATATCTACTTGGTAGAAAATTCAGAAGTCAAAGTTAATTTCCATTTCTGCATTGCCAAACATCATACTAGAAGAGTATATTTTCCAAAGAAGACCTTTTATTATTAATTACTGAAACTTTATATAAATTATTTGTTAATCTCAGCGTAGACATGAAGAAGTGGACAACAGATTCCAACCCAACCTTAGGAACTTTTGGCAACTCGTGGCTGCTATGGGTAGGAGAAGACAGTGTTTTACAGGGATGAGAGTTTTCGTGGGCCCAGTGGATGGACCCAAACTGAGGGACATTTGGGAACACAAATCAGACTCCATAGCCATATTATACATATGAATACATTGGTGAGGGGTTGTTGGGGGAGGGAGTCTAAATACCATCAAGTTATACTGTATGAAAATCAAAACAATTCAATAAAAATAGAAAATGAAAAAAATGCAGAAACAATGTCCTCTAATGCCATGCTATTAACATTCATTGTAACCTCTACATATATACGTAAATATGTCTAAAACATATATAAATAAATATGTAAAGGCCGAGCGTGGTGGCACACGCCTTTAATCCTAGCACATGGGAGGCAGAGGCAGGCGGATCTCTGTGAGTTCAAGGCCAGCCTGATCTACAGAGTAAGCTCCAGACCAGCTGGGACTAAAGGGAGACCCTGACTCAATAAATAAATAAATAAATAAATAAGTAAATAAATAAGTAAATAAAATATACAGAGTGCAAAAAACCTGGAAGGACACCTCAATTTATCAAAAAAAATTACATTATATTAGATATATCAGTATTTTTTAATGTTGACAATAATATATCCATATCTTTTTTAATTTTTATTTTTTAATGCTTTTATTGTTGTTTTGTGTATTCTATCAGTATTTTAAATTTTATAAATTCATGCTAGAATTGTGATCCTTAAAATTTTTCACTATGAAGTACAATTACCTAGCTACAAATATGTATTCTACATGAAGTAGATAACTGATGACCTAGTGCTATGTGAAATTTACTTAAAATAAATCATAACCAATTAAATAAAGCTTTATAATATCAAGTATCACTTATGAAACATCAATTATCTGCTGTGGACTGGACTTACTTATGTTATTTGTGATTCACAATAATGAAGATATCTGATCTCAGTTCATTATCCAAAGAAACTGATTATCACAGAGGTTAAAGAAGATAGTAGTTGCTTAGAAAAGGATTACAGAAATAGGAAATAATCTCAAGAATGGACAAGTGGGATTACATGAAATTAAAATGCTTCTACACAGCAAAATAATAATCACTAGAATAAAAGAACAGCATACAAAAGTAAAAAAAATAAAACCTGTTGACTAGGCATCAGACATGAGATTAATATTAAAAACAAAATATTGTCTAGTCAATAAATTGTCTTGATTCAAGCATAGTTCTCTAAAGAGGAAATGTTTAGGTTTATCCAGTGGACGAATTTGCACAAAAAGACATCTGTGTTTAAAAACTTGACTGGATAGGGCTAACTCGGATGATGTAATGCATGAATGAGTTCTGATGGGAGACTGGGGCAGTGGGGGCTAAATTTGATTAGGAACAATTGTATGAAATGTACAAATGCTCAAGAAAAAGAGAAGAAATACAAGTGGTAATAACTCCAGCTTTAAGTACCAGAAAGATACAAATTAAAAAATCACTGAGATTCCTTTTTGCCCAAGTCAGCTGGAACTAACATAGAAGCCTCCACCCAGCAGATTAGCTGCAGCATCAGAGGGTAATATATAGGTGCTAAGGGAGAAAATCAATGAATAGTCCAACACCAGCTGTAAAGCCTATTAACCACAATGACCAGCACAGTAAACTATCTCTCTTGGTACAGTAGTGGCACTTTAATCTTGGAGGTGATCAGAAATTATCCAATTGGACTTAAAACCTGCTCAATGGGAGGGAACTCATGAGTGCTACTGTTAATATTGCCAAATACACATCCTTGGAGTGGTCACAGATCCTAGAGAAAAACCTACCTCTGTAACATCTCTAGACAAATGTAATTTCTTATTATATGACTGTAAGGTGATCAGTCCTAGGAAAAAGGACGGACTCTTGAAATTGAATATTTTCTCATGCATCCAATGCTTTCTCACACTCAAGATCTCCTACCTCTCTAAATCTGTGACCTTGACTGGTTCTTCTGAAAGAAAGAGGGGCCAGAAAGCCAACAACCCTGCCCAACCAGCCAGACAATTTTGACTACATAAGGGAGAGGGGCCAGGTACACGTAAAATAATGCCACATGGCAGTGGTGCCATCTTGGGCATAGGTCACTGAGTCCATGCTGGGACTTTGATGGATGTGAGGAGATGGGGATCGCTGATCAGCCTGAAAGTGATATTTATTCCAATTCACTCTGTAAGCAAGCCTTAATAAACTCACTAGACTGTGGTTTGGGGAGCCTTTCCTTGTTTTGCCTTAGGAAACACAGGTGGCTGGAGTGGAGCACTGCATGTGTGTGTACCTACCAGGAGGAATCTCTGTAACAACTGGTGTAGCCTAGCTAGACAGGCAAACTGTGGATTCAGGAAGAATGATGGAACTCCCTTGGTTATGGGGAAAGACACCTATAACTGAAAGAAACCTGGTTGAGTGAAAAGTATGGGAGGGGAAATTTTGATATGGTGGGCTATCCCCATAGGCCTGATGGAGGGTTGCAGCAGTGGTATGGACAGTACGGTGGATAGTGAGATGCCTAACTAGGGTGAGCCCATCCAAGTGGATAATGGCAATGAGGGAAATCTCAGGATGAAAATCCACGTGTAGGTGGCATGGAGTGGCTCACCTGCTAGACTGGTGGGGTTCACCACATGAGTACAGAGATGATTTGAAAATGCCAGAAGGTGGAGGTTTAAGAGAAGAATTAGAGTGTGAGAGAGAGAGAGAGAGAGAGAGAGAGAGAGAGAGAGCAATGAGACTGGCTTCTTCAGTACTGGCCTCTAATCTTGCCAATAAATTGGATCAAAGAGAAAAGGAGATGGAGGTCATTGCATGCCGATTTTTAAGGCTAGGAGGTCAGAAGGGAAAGACCAGATCAGAATGACAGTGCAAGACCCATCCTAGGACCCTAAAACTTGGAACTCGTGGGAAGAGTCAGGAAGTGATGGAGAAGGAAGCAACCTAGAGATAATGAAAAATGTCCTTTGGATTCGGGCTTTAATACAAAGACAGGGAAAATCCATGGTTCAGCATGCTGGCAGATGACTTAACAATAGCAAGAGACAATGGTAATCAGAGAATACTTGGCACTGGAGCTGCTGGAACTAGGGAAGGCATTCAAACAGGCAACAAAGGAGCCCCTAGCTACCTGGCTTTTGAGGGTATGGGACATGGGGATAGACAGAATCTTTTTAAGTGCTTCAGAATCAGAGAAACTGAACAATATAACTACTCATCCCTCCTTGAGACAAAGATCTCACAGTCTGAGGCAATATGAGAGAAATCTGTCCCTAATGGATTGGCTAATATGAGCTATTAGAGATACATGGTTATCCCCAGCTGAGGTTCCCATGAATACCAGAGAATCGAAAACTATAGAGGAAAGACAAGAGCTATTGAGGGAACTGGGTATGAGAGAATCAGTGTTTGACGCCCAATTCACAGGCCCTGACAGAACCATTTTTACTAGAGAATTAAGAAAGGAATTGAGTCAGCTCATGAGATTGGTATGGAGCTTTGGTGGCAGTGCTGCACCCCAAGGTTGGGCATGACCTGTATGAGGCAGGAGAGGCTTTAGCTAACTTGACTGATTTAGACCAAAATGTAACCTGGGTCTGCAGGGTGCTAAAAGAGTAAGATGCCTGAAAGGGTAGGAACTCTTCAAAAGGGCCCTTTCAATTTTCCCGAGCATAGATGTGGCTGGATCTGCACAAAGCAGGGATGGCCAGAAACAAAATTGATGGGCAACTAAACACTGCTAGGGAGTTTATGGAGGGCATTAAGACCAGACCAGCAGTTCACCACAGGAGGGAGAGAAAATAGAGACCTGCAGGTGCCAATGACTTGAACAGCACCACCCTCCCCAGAAGAAGACAGTCACGTTCAATGGCAGTGCCCCCCAAAACTTCCCTGAAGGAGTGGACAAGGTTGCCCACAGGTGAGGGCCATACTGGGCAACCAGAGGCCCCATGTTGAATTGGAGAATTTATTGGTCCTCCACTAATATACAAAACATGAGGTTCTAGTAGATACTGGAGCAGAATGTTTTTTGATTCATGGCAACCCTCAAGAACATCAGGGCCAATGGGTGGCAGTGGACAGTTATGGGGATAAAACCATAGGAGTGAAGCATACTAGACTCACTTTAGGGATGGAAAATTACCCCCCCCCCCCGTAGTACCAGTTGTGCATCTATCCTTTATGAGAGAACATTCTAGGGGTGGACGCCCTACTGGGATATACCCTCCATACCACTGTTGGTGAGTGCTGATTAAGGGTGCAAACAGCGAAAGTAATTACCTGAGGATGGGCAAAATGGGAGCCAGTCTACTTGCCCACCTGAGAAGGGTGGTGAATATCAAGCAATACAGACTGCTTGGGGGTCGAAATGAGGTCAGAGAAATCATATGGGAGCTAGAGAGGGTGAAGATTATTGGCCCCGCCCAGAGTCCTTTCAATAGTCCTGTATGGCTTATCAGGAAACCAAATGGCTACCGGAGAATGACTGTAGATGACAGAGTTAAATAAGGTGGAGCCTCCCATCCATGTAGTGGTGCCCAACTTCGCACTCCTAACAGAATAGCTGGTGCAAGAAATAGGGTCCTTCTATGCTGCAGTGAACCTTGCTAATGCGTTCTTTAGTATCCCTTTAGCTTCTGAATCCCAAGACCAGTTCCCAAGGTTATCTCCACACCCCCACTTTGTCACAGGATAGTGGTCGGAGACCTGGCTGTTACCCTGCCCTCCCTCTGTGAAGAGGTTCCACTATATAGATGATGTAATGTTGACTTCAGAGTACCTTACAGATTTGGAAGCCCACTTGGGGAGCATGCAAGTACACCTATGGAGCCTAGGATGGGAAATCAACCCACACAAGGTACAAGGACCTGGTACAACAGTAAAGTTTTTAGGAATTTTATGGTCAGGCAGGATTCACATGATACCTATAGCCAGTGGTTAAAAAAATTCTACAGCAGCTGGTACCAATCAATGCAAAGCAAGTGCCAGTAGTTTGAGGGCTTCTAGAGTATTGGCAAATTTTTATACCTCACCTTACTCAGGTCACTTGCCCCCTGCATAATTTAGTAGAAAGAGGGGCTACTTGGGACTGGGACATAAAGGCCCAAGAGGCTTTTGAACAGGCCGAGGTACTGGTCAGACAAGCTAAACAGCTGTGTGCCCTAATATCGTGGTGTCCCTTCCTCTTGGAAGTCACCAGAACTCTTGAGGGCTGTAGATGGGGATTATGGCAGCAGCAACCAGAACAGAGTGTACTAACTGGATTCTGGTCTCACTTGTGCAAAAGGGCATAATCCAGGTACCAGGCAGTAGAACAGCAACTGCTGGCAGTAGATGAAGCATTGCAACAGGTGGAATCAATTACAGGCCCCACCTCAGTCACTGTAAAAACTGCATACTCCATGAAGGGATGGGTGGAGGGCCTGTTAGCTAAGCTTCTTTCTGAGGTAGCACAAAACCAAACATTGTGAAGATGACATGCATATTTACAACAGTGAGAGCTGAATTAAGACCTATATGGGTACTAATAATGCAAGAGCCCTGGCCAGTAACCATCTATCCTGACAGTTAGGCAGTCTTCAAAGGCCTAGCACTATGGATGACCCAATGGGAGAAAGAAAACTGGCAGGTGATGGGACGGCCACTATGGGGATAGCAGATGTGAAAGGAGATATATGATAAGGTGCAGCAAGAGATGGTGCCCCTGGTAGTTTACCATGTGGCAGCCCACTGCCTGGTGAGTCCCCCAGAAAACCAGGAGCTGATGCTCTTATGAGAGTAAGAGCTATTTGTCCCCAGGTATCCATAGAAAGAGCTCACTGGATCCATATCAAATCTAGCCACAGGGGAGAGCAAAGGATGGAGAGCCAAAGCAGCTGGCATCCCAGTGAAGTATACACTGACATTCAACAGGCTGTCCAGGCCTGTGAGGCTTGTTCCTGGTTACAGCCCAGGAAGTTGGATGCCATGATGGAACACATCCATAAGTCAGCCTCGTGGGAAGGGACTGGCAAATAAATTATATAGGGCCCCTGCCAGCCAATGAAGGATGTAATATGCGCTCAGTTGCATGGACAGTCACAAGCCTTATGCATGCCTTTCTTTGCCAGCAAGCAACAGGTGAGGCTACTATTAAGGGCCTTGTCCAACTCACTGTCATGTATGGGTGCCCACGGAGAAGTGATAGTGACAGGGGCACTTACTTCACAAGTACTGATGTACAAACCTAGGCTGAGAATAACCAGATTCAATGGTATTTTCACCTTCCCTACAACTCTATGGAGGCAGGGTTACATGGAAAGAAAAAAATAGGTTACTAAAAGAACAGTTAAAAAGCCTTAAACATAGAAGGAACCCTCCAGGGATGGGAAAAAACCCTTCCAGAAGCTATACTATTGTTAAATGCAAATCCCAATACCAGGGGTGGGCTGCCCCCTCAGGAGCTGTTGGCCAAAGAGGCCCAGGAGCCCCCCCAAACAAAAATGGCTATTGACTCTAATGGTTGCACACCAGAAGCAGACAGTAAGACCCTATTGTTGAAGACTTCACATGATGTGCACATGAGAGAGGGAAAAATCAAGCTAGGACTAAGCTGGAAGCTCCCTGCCACAGGATGGGTGGCCTTCAGAGTGCCAGAAGGTGCTATGCAGATTACTGGAGAATTGTCCTCCACAATTCTGCTTAATGATGGACCCCACGTGCTATGCTACCAACATGTTCAGCAAGACATTCCTGCTAGTCTGATAGTGGACAGCCTGGTATATGTGCAAGGAGCAAATTTCCAATTGTACCTAAGGTTCACTCCTAGGGGAGCAGCATGCATCTAGTACTGTAAGCCAGGTCAAACTCCCTTGGTGGGGGAAGTTATAAGCCCCAGTAGGGAAGCCACTATAATTGTTTTGTTAGACAGCTGTGATGCTCCTGCTGAAGTACCAACCACGAATTTGGGTTTGTGCCCACAGAGTAGGGTGTTATAATGGTCAGTATTTGTTTAGATGTTTGTGCTTCTTGCTATTCGTATTTTATTAGTAGGAATAAAAGGAGACTCCTGAAATGAGCCAACAGTCCACTTGAAAACAGAAAATGAGCAGCCTAGAGAGCTTGATTTCTCACCACATAGAGAAAAAAAGAGGAGAAAAATAAATTGTCCCATCTCTCACTCTCACCCCCCTCAAGACCCACGGATGCTTGTGGCAGAGGCAGGAGGGAAATATTGCAAGGTTCTGAGGAAGGGGTGGGTTGTAAGGTGTGGTGAAGTGCTCTGAAAAAGGATGAACTTTCGACATTGAATATTTTCTTGCATGTCTAATGCTTTCTCCGACCCAAGAGCTTCCATCTCTCTAAGATTGTGAACTTGACTGGTTCTCCTGAAGGAAACAGCAGAGCCAGAAGGTCAACCAGCCAGACGACCTTGACTGCCTAAGGGAGAGAGGCCAGGGGCATATAAAACAATGCCACATGGTAGTGGCACTCTCACCATTTTGCCATCTTGGGTGGAGGTCACGGAGTCCATGCTGGGACTTTGGATGGACGTGAGGGCAGGGGGATCACTGCTTAGCCTGTAAGTGATATTTACCCCCATTCACTCTGTAATCAAGCTTGAATAAACTCACTAGACTTCCCCCAGAATGTAGTTTGGAGAGCTTGTCCTAGTTTTGCCTTGGAAACTGCAGGTGGTGGAGGCAGGACACCACATGTGTGGGTACCTCCCGGGAAGAATCTGTGACAATGATAAATATGTACCCTTATATTTACAGATAACTTTGCCTCTCACCACTCAAAAAGAAGCTTCTTTTTGCAACAGATGGAAACTATTACAGAGTTCCTCAATTGTTCATGGAGAATAAGTATCTGTGGGATGGCCAGCCCTAATTGACACATCTACAATGGAATCTCTATACCTAAGGCTCACCAAACATAGTGGAACGGGGGAACAGGGGGTAAAGAGAATACTAATGCATCTGTCATCTCTTACCAGTGAAACTTTCTCATGCAACCGAGGGTGATGAACACAGAAGGCCACAAGTGGCCAAAAGTGTACAGAATAAGAAACTGTAGTGTGTGCATCCCTGGATGGGATGTTTATACTAGATCTCACCCACCCAGGGCTCAGAGAACATTACTGAAGAGGTGACAATAATAATATGAGAGACAGGGGTGGTAGATGACCACAAGGAACTTCAGTTTTCCAGACAGCTAGGAATTTGCTCATATGAACTCACAACAATGGTGACAACAAGCAGAAGACCCAGGCAAACTCAAATCAGACAAGAAAATCAGCATAGAACTGGGAATATGGGTAAGAAACCCCAGCCTTAGCTGAGGAACTATTGGCAGCTAATCACTGCTGGGCTAAGGAGAGGTGGTCTTCAATAAGGGAGTGAAGCTAATTAGGCTGACCAGGCTCCAGTGAATAAAAACTCTCAGAAGGACATCTGGGGCTACAAACTTAGCACGATAAGCCTTAACAAATAAGACAGAATGCATGGGCTTTAACATATATGATAGAATGCATGAAGTACAGTATAGGGAGCTATGGGGTTGTGCAGAGAGAGGAGGGGATCTAATTATAATGGTTTGCTACTCCATCTTTTTTGTCAAGTCCATCAGGGTGGTAGTTGGAATTCAACCACAGAAGAAGTATTTACATTATGGAAATTGATAATCATAACACATTAGGAATTCATCATTTTGTTAATTTTTTAGGTTGATGAAGGTGATAAATGTTAAAGATTTATCTTCAAAATAAGAAATTTCTATCACTTGCAGTCGTGAACACCACAAAATACATGAAGGGATATTCTGAACCTCAAAAACACTATCATTTTATTCAACAAAATGATTCACATTACTAGTGAATGAGTGAGTGTTAATCATACATATTCATTACTCAATAATTGTTTTAACCATTAAATAAAAGCTCATTAAAATTCATGATGAAATTGCAGTGCTTTGTTAATTACAATCATAGTTTGCTACATTAGGTTAAAAATCAATGAAAGCATTCCCAGATAATCAGTTGCCTATATATGATTCACAGTAAATAATTCTGGAAATTGCATTATCATTTATAAATGTTGTACTATATGGCTTTAATAACAGTAGTATATATAAGATTTATCACAATTTGGGGTATCCAATACGCATACACACATCGTACATGCTTTTTCCATGATGCTTAATCCACAAACAGACTTTATACTTCCCCTCTTTACAGTCAGAAAAATCTCTCTCTGTATGAGTCTCTGTGTGTGTGTGTGTGGGTGTGTGTGTGTCTGTGTGTACACACACTATCTCAGCTTTCCAGGAATGCTTGGAGGCCAGAGGTTGATGCTGCTTCCCTTTCTTAGTTTTTTTTTTTTTGTTGTTGTTTTTTTCATTTTTAAAGGTATATCTAAAAATAGAGAGAGCTTTTTTCAAAATGGATGGGTTTTATAGGCGTGACCCCACCTCCAATCCCAGGGTCCAATCCCAGACCTTTGTGTCATTACAATCCAATCCATGGGTGTGGCCAAGGAAGTCCCATGACTCCCACTTGAGCCTCTGGGAGGTGCTGGCTGGAAATGTTAGCTCTTGCTTACCTAAACTCAGATTATATTCGCACATATCTCCCCCTTTTTGTATTAGCTTCCACAAGCTCAGATAGTATTATAGAAATAGTGGTCAACTATCTTTGTCTGTCCCAAATGGCCATGACTGATCTGTAAAAATACTAATTTAAGCTGGGTGTGGTGGTGCACGCCTTTAATCCTAGCACTTGGGAGGCAGAGGCAGGCCGATCTTTATGAGTTCAAGGCCAGCCTGGTCTACAGAGCGAATTCCAGGAAAGCTGGGGCTACAGGTCTCGAAAAGACCAAAAAAAAAAAAAAAACTAATTTATTTCCCCAGTCCTTCACACACACACACACACACACACACACACACACATACACACACACACACATTGTCCTCTACAACTTCTATAATTAGTGACACAAAGTATTACAGATAGCCACATTGATTCTCCAACTGATCTCTTACATCCATACAGCCAAGGGTACAGTGTTTCATATGTCCTGAACATAAATGGTTATCAACCTCCGTTACTTTGCTCAGGCTTTTCATTTTACTTAGGATGATCGTTCCTCACAGACTTCTCATTAAAGTATATTTTCTCCATATTAACCTGTAAGCTATATTTACCTTACTAATGTCTCCCCTAACAATGTTTATAGAATTCTCTTTGAAAAGTGACTCTCTGGAACCTGATTTAGTATATCAAAAAAAAAAATATATATATATAAACTTTTTCCATAGGTCATACATAATTTCTTAATCGAATCTAGAATCGCTTCCCTTTCCATGCCCCCCACCCCACCTGAGTCCTTGTGCTCTGCCATACATGGAGCAAAAGTGAAGGATTGATAGTTGTTTGGGATTGCCAAGGAGGAACCTGTGAGCACTTCCTTAAGGAAATCATGACATCTTTTATGAAAAAAATATCCTCCAATTCAAGTGATATTATGTATATATTTTGATCACTGAAGCAAAACCTTTCTTTTGTAGTGAGAAAAAGGAATAAGGTAGAAAAGAATCCCCAAAGCAGTCCTCAGGCCTGAAACTGTATGTGTCAGCATGTATGTGATAAATAATATAGAAATATACCATATTTAAATATTAGTGTTCAACAGTGATAAATATATAAGCAAATATAAACTTCATATTTTTGCATTTTTTATTGTTGTAAGTTTTCAGTATGCCTTGCCTCCTTTCCTTTTCATTCCTGCCATACCTTGTTCTAAACCAGCAACAGATAGAGGATTTGATTGTCTAAAATAAAGTAGAAAAATAAGAATTCTGAAAAATGCATTGGTGAGCTACATTAAGGATAGCAATGGACCCAGGAGGGGTGTTTACTAATAGATTTAGCAGTCAGGGTTTCATCGGTTAGAATTTTGCACAAGGGAATACTATAATGAGTTTATTTTCAAGGAAAAATTACTCTATATTAATTATGTCAGATGAGAACATTTATATAACAATAACAATAATAGAAGTGACAAAGATAATAATAAAGGGGAGGAGGAAAAAGAAAATTAGGTAAAATAATTTGTGAGGTACAAAAAGGGTAGTGGTCGACAGAAATAGTAACAGTAGCTAACATTTATTTAGCAACATGTGAAAACAATCCTAATTATAATTCCAGCTCAGGTATTGTTTACAAGATTTTTAGCATTGTCTTCTCCATTTTCAGACAAAGCTACATAAGGTCTGTGACACATTTGTGCACAAGGTCATACAACTGGTAATTGTCATCTGGAATTTAAACCCAGGCAGCCTGACTCCCAGAGCCTGCACTCTGAAACTCTATGCTGAATAATCTAGAGAGCCATAATTCATTTGACGTTCCCATATGCTGAAGCATTTTCACATGCTTCATAGTTTCCTTGAATTAAAATTAAATAATAGTCGATAAATATGGTAATTCCAAAGCAATTGAAATACATTTTGGTAAAATTTCACTTGATAGCCCTAATTTCCTAACACTTACTACTACTGACATTTAAACCTAAAGAGTAACAGTAGGTTGAACGTGACAAACACCAGAAAAGATGTAAATCTCCAAGAATGTCAGGCTTCAGGAGAAAGTTGATGTTAATTTTCAAAAGTGAAGAAACAGATAAACTCTTCTAAAGCTAAGCTACACTAAATCTACTGACCTATCAATAATAAAGCATCGTATTTTAAAATGAGAATTTACATATTTAATTTAATGACACTGACATATTCTTTAAATTGTTAAACTTTGAACTTCTACATGTAAATAATCTATAAATTGATTGCCTATAAGGCAATTTGCAAATAATCTCTAAGATTCCTTTTAAAACCTGCCTTAGTTAATCATAATTATTTTTCTATTAAATACACTGAAAGAAAATGAATGAATAACCCTTTGATGACATATCTCCATGTTTAACAGTTCCTCTCTAACTTAACTTGTGAAATATATCTTTAACAGAAGAATGTCTTTACGATAAAATAATGTTATAAACAGATATTGCACACAAAAAATTGGAAAACATACTAAAAATTCCATTGACAGAAACGTTTGTATACTATAGTATATATTATATAGTATATATAAAAATTATTTTGTTTTTCCCAGGAATAACTGCAACAACAATATGCACCATAGCATCATAACACACACACACACACACACACACACACACACACACACACACACACACAGAGCTTAAATTGTATAGAGGAGAGCAGAGATAGCAATGCTACCATGACATTCAAAATGCCAAGACCAAAACAGATCATGTGCTCAAAGTTTTACAGAAACAGCAATAACTAGTCGTCATGCAACATGAGCGAATTAGTCATCCAGATGTTTCCATCTGGATATCTGACATGCTGAAAAGCTCCCATTTGACTCACATTTTTCCACATTATAGGCGGCTGTTAATGGTAAAGACCCTGAAACATCTTATTAACGCTATTTTGATCCATGAAATTACAGAGTCCATTCATATAATTCAGTCTTTAGTGTTAAAAGAATTTCTTTAATTCATTCCAGTAGTTTTTTTTTTTTTATTCTTTTTTTTTTTTTTTTATTGAAATCAGTATTCTTACCTGGTCTTCTCTCTGCATCGCCATTTCCTCAAATTTACACTGAAGGTGGGAGAAAAAAACAAATCAGCTTAGGAAGAAAATAAACTTTAGGAATGAGGAATGGAATTTTTAAACGTTAACAACTAACAACAAAGATGAAGTACGCAAGCTCTACACTTTTACATCTTGGTTCCATTTCTAAGAAAATCATGCTTTTATTTGTTAATAATACACTTAATATATTTAATAATCTACAAGACATTTATATTCAATCAACATTTTATATATTAAACATATATACAGTCTGTATATATGTATATTAAACATATATACAGATAAAATTTGTAAAAATTCCTAATGATAAAATTTCCATAGTCCAAGCTTTTGATATATCTTCTGTTAAAGATCCTGTTCCTGAAATAACATATATACGTTTTAATTCCCACCCCCATATCCAGAGATAAAATTCACCTGAGTCTGGAGACTTGAACCCTTGGTAATATTATCTCCTAGAAAAAAAACCCATTATGATAGTGTTTCTGGTCCAAATACTAAGAAATAACTATCTAGAAGTGACAGAAGCTTTGAGTTACTGACTATGTTATCTTATAGTTAGCAAGTAGTAGTGAAGAAAAGGAATGGTAGGCATAGTCAGACACATGTCTTGCTATTAATAGAATGACATTTCTAGCAGCTGTCCAAATAGTTCAAGTCCCCCATCACAACTGTAATGTACCTCAAAGTCTATAAATTTAACTGGATATCAATTGTGGAACTTAAATAACTATGAATGAACTTGGAAAATCTTCTACTTTACAGGATAGATGAGTGATAAATTACTTACTAAGATAGTGGCATAAATTCCCTAAGTATTTGCTTTCTATACATTCTGCTACTTTGAACCAGATCTTTGTTCAAGCAGTTGGTCAGATATTAGTTTTTGCTATTACACATCTTTGTTCTTTATATTTAACTTTAATTTCTATTAATAGAACTAGAAAAATTAGATGAGGAAGAATGAAACTTAATTTGGATTGTAAGGTTGTATGATTTCAGAAATTTTCTTGTAGAGTATTTCCACACAGAAGGACAGTAGAATATGTTTGTGCTTTATGTGAATAAGACTCAAACAGATTTGAACTTTTGAGTACAAAATCTTGTCTCAAAAAATCAAAATAAAAAGAATATTAGAAAGATTGGAAAATGAAGATTAATTGGTAACATAAAATGGTAGGAAGGCATGAATACAAATTTCACAGGGAAATAAGTGTGATCTAGGTAAGTAATATATAATATATTTCATACATATATGAAAGTGCCATACTGAAACTCATTATTTTGCAAAACTTTTACAAAGTTTATGTGTGAAGAATTAGCATATTATGAAAGTAAGTTGCTTTGGAAGAGTATGCTTCAATATAAAAAAGCAATGACTCTTAGATTAATTTCAACATAATGATGGCACAGATTTAAAAAGAGTATTAAAAGTGATATATGTATGAAATTTTATAAAATGAAATTAGTCATAATTATCATATCAAAAAGGTATAATTTATATTCAAAAGAAATTTTAAGACATTCATTTTATATCTAGATATTTGTCTTTCCCCTTACACTTATATATTTTATTCAGTATAATATTAGTGTCTCAATTTTTCCCATTCAGTAACACATTGTTAAGGGTAACTCAGTAAATAATAAACTGAGGTTTATTTATTTTCTAATAAATCCCTTTGGAGTTTCAAAATCTAATTCTATTGTACTGGGAAAACAAACGGAACAAATGACATTACAATGAAAACTATGCACATGCTAGAGATTTACAAGCCTGAGATGAAAAATACTTTTTAACTGGGCTGGAGAGATGGCCTAGCGGTTAAGAGCGCCGACCGCTCTTGCAGAGGACCCGGGTTCGATCCCCAGCACCCACATGGCGGCCGAGAACCGTCTGAAACTCCAATTCCAGGAGAACTCCAGTTCCAGGGGAATCCGAGACCCTCTTCTGACCTCCGCGGCATTGCACGACACGGGTGCACAGACTTGCATGCAGACACATTCATACACATACAGAAATAAATAAAATTAAAAAAATAAATAAATAAATAAAGGCGCCTGGCTGGTCCCCCCCCCCAAAAAAAAAATACTTTTTAACTGTGCTCTTAGCTAACATTCAAAGCAAAGCTTAGTGGAGGTAAATTTACTTGAATGAAGTTGAATCTCTGAAACCAAGTCAGTTACTGATCTTTCTTTCCTATTGTTGAGCACTAAGCCGCCTGCTTTGTCAACATTTAAATCACATTCCATTCTTCTATAACATAGCTACAATTTACAACCATTTGTTATAGCAACTTGGAACTCAGGCAACTGAATGTGTTTTAAAGAAATCTGTGCAGTAATCTCTACATTTCACAATGTTGAGGGAAGGAAGACAGCTTCAGTATCTGAAAATACTACTTGGATGGTTGATTTCACTAGAATTCTTTAGTGTGCTTTAAGAAATTTGTTCTACAATGGAAATGAAGCCACATACTTTTTCATAATTTTGGTTAATTCATCGAGGTGAGAAATATAAGAAAATGAATTATTTACCTGTATTACAAAGTTCTAAGTTTATTAGACATCATAGGAAATTAGCCAACAGTGGTGTGAGGAAAGTGATAAAGTATTTTATTTTATCTTTTTCAGAGTTTTTCTAAGATATGGAATAGCAGTCCACAAAAATAATAGCCCAAACCTTATGACATTTGAGTTGGATAAAAGTCATGGCTTGGATTTCTTACTAGAGAATGGTGGATTCCACCTCACATTTGAACATTACTTATGTTTGTGGATAAATTCAGAAGAAAAACATATTAACCTTATACATAGTAAAGGAAAATGCAACTATTTCCATTATCATATGGGTGTTCATAAATATATCATCATTTCCTCTATTTTTGAAGAATATTTCTTATTGAGCATACTGTAAGGTTATGGCGCGCTCCCCCCAGAATGAAAGGCCACGAGGTCTAAGCTCTTCAGAGCAAAGTTTAATTCAGGGTAGCCGGGGCTAGGCTCAGGGGAGAGATAGAGCCAAGCACAGAATGGAGTCTGGCTTGGGAATTTAAGGGATAAGGTGGGAGTGGGATTCAGTGAGAGTGGGGTGGGTTGGAATCTGCAATCTGGCTTCCAGAAGGGCGAAGGGCGAGGCGGAAGATTCCTGAGTAATCAGTGGTGGCCTGCTTTAGCATAGCCAAAGGCTATGCCTGGTAGAGCAGGTTCTAGGACCTCCGGTCTTAGGTGTCTCTGCATTCCAATGGGCTTCTGGATCTCACAACCTGACATTCTGGGGGGAGCACGCCATAACCTTACACATACAACAATCAGTACTTTTTTAGAACTAATGGTCAATTATAAAATTTTCAAAGATTATACAAACTGTAAAATGACAGTGGTAGTAATTATGGTGCTCTATGAAACAAAGAAGAAATATTTTATTCTAGTGTTTCATTTCAGAAAAAAGAAACTTCACCACTTCTCTGCGAAAAGTCCTTGCCGCCATAGACCTGTATTCCTACTTATAATGATATTGCCCTAACATCCTTGTCAGCAATTATTTTCACAGAAATTGTTGTTAATTGACTGGTATGAAGTCTAAATGAACGCCCAGGTAAATTGGAAACAATTTACCTGTTGACGCCGGCAAATAGATGTGTATGTGCCTATCTACATATAACCATAGCATCCAGTCATCAGCTGTTTCCTGGTACTGTTCTTGCCTAGAACTGTTCTTTGTAATTAGCTTGAAGAGATAAACCAGTAATAAAATGGCAAATTCAGTAAGAATATACATTCTATTTTATGTTTGATTCCTAACTCATGGAATATTTCCTGATGTCTCAGGGCTAAATCATAAAAAAGTGATTATATGTCACTGTGTTAGAAAATATTCCTTTTTCTTTCCAGAAATAAATTACCTTCTGCAAGGTATCTATAAGTCCTACTGAAGGTTTTAATATACTTGCTACTACTTTTTAAACACAGGAAAGAAGAATATAGGTGAGAATCAAAACCCAATCATTCCTATTTCCTCTTTAGCTGATTTTAAATATGTGAATGTGCTTCCCGAGTTTATTTTAAAGATGCACACTTGGTACTAGTCCATAAATTAAGTTACCTATTTTGAAGGGTTTAGCTAAAGCAGGACAAAAGAGTTTGTTGTAGCTCTTTATCCTTCTTATCCCTGTCATACTACTTCACTTTTATGTTGAAAAATATATTACCTCAATATTTACTGATCATGAATTTGTCATATAAATTTTTGCCTCTCCGTTACATTTAACCCTGTTGACTATGCCTTCCTTTCCCAGTTATCTCTTTGAAATTCATTCCTGACTATTATCCCTGACATGTCTCTTTCATATCGTGTACTTGTGAAATCAAATTATATTATAGGATAAAACTTTATAAGCCATTCGCTGCTGTGTAAGTACAAGCAGTATTACTAAGAACATTACCTCAAAACCTTCAACTTAAGCTTTTTGATCTTGTCCATCAACATCCGTTGGTCATGAACAAGCTTACTATATGCTTAAGGTTTTCACTATCAGCTTTATGATGATGGGCAGCAAAATTCTATCCCTAAAACATAATTTTTCAAATCTCCAGAAACACATAAATCAGATCTGAGTTCTATAAAATGGTAAAACTGATTATTTTGCATCATAATGCTTTGCAACAAATGTCATTTCTTCATTTTAATTTCTGTGAGGAATATACACATATGTATACCATGTATCTCCTCTCCTTCTGATACTGAAAAAATTCTGATGGATTTACTTCTTTCTTAAATATGTGTCAAAGAGTACAGTAATATTTCATCATTGCTGACAGAGGTTCTCTCATTGTTTGTTTCACACTTTGTTGGTTCTACAAGAGGAACTCCTTAGTAAAAATCCCTAAGAAACCACCGCTATTAAAACCTAAACCTTAATCATTGTTTCCTTTTTTTCTAGGTAATATTCTCTTTATAATTTTCTTCTAATGGGATTACCACTGGTCCATCCTGAGAGCCCCAAATGTTCAGTTAAGATCTAGGACACTTGTATCATTTTCAGAATTTAGTCAGATATAATTTACCAATGCTCAATATGCTACATCAAAAACATTTCGATGACTTCTATGGTTATGTTTACCTTTACAGTTTAATTATACAAAATATTATCCCAGACCATACTTTAGAGAACATAAATACAAACTTTTACAGTGTCATAGACTGATAAGAGTCTCACATATTGTAGGCTGGCCTCTAACTTGTTATGTGGCCAAGATTACTGTTGAACTCTTGATCCTCCTGCCTTAGCCTAACAAGTCCTGGGTTTTAAGGTATGTGTTGATACATTCAACTTATATTAAAAATCTTTAGAAATACAACTTACAATCTCTCATTTATGTAAGTAGTAAAGCACTGGGACAACTTAAACAATATTTTTCTTTGTTGGTGGTAAATTAATTAATGACACTGCTGACCAAATGGTAGAACTTTATTCCAATGGTAGCATTTTAAGTTCAGTAAAATAGGGATTAAAGTCTTGGACATTCATCCAAAGTGACTTTAGTAGTATTTTTTTTTTTTCGGTCTTTTCAAGACAGGGTCTCCCTGTAGCCCCAGCTGTCCTGGAACTCACTCTGTAGACCAGGCTGGCTTTGAACTCACAAAGATTCGCCTGTCTCTGCCTCCCAAGTGCTAGGATTAAATGGGTGGGCCACCACGCCCAGCTAAAAAACTTTAAAAAAATATTATATTTCTTTTTATGTGTATAAGTATATTGCTTGCATGTAATTGCATCCATGTCATGCAATGCCAAAGGAGATCAGAGAGCATTGGATCCCCTGGAACTGGAGTTATGTATGGTTGTTAGCCACCATGTGGGTGCTGGGATTTGAACCCAGGTCCTCCACAAGAGCATTCAATGCTCTTAACTGCTGAGCCATCTTCAGCCCAAGACAAAAAAATCTCAACAAATTAAAAAAAAAAAAACCACATGAACCATTTACAAAGAATATAAATATTAATATTCAGGGTCTGTATACTTTGTTAATAAACATAGGGACAGAATGTACTTACACTTTCCAGTGTCTTTTGCCCTTTCATTAAAAAAAAGAACTTCTTTGAAATACAGACATACTTACAGCTGTGGACGCTATGGATGGTTAACTTCATAACCTAGTCATTAAGATTATCTTATTTTTAAGATTGGGGTAGGTTATCACTAAGAAATGGCAGTTCTATTTCTATACTCGAGACAGGAATCTGGAACAATCATGTCTAACCTTGGAGTTAGAACAGAGGTATACCACATGGGTTAATAATGTTGCTCTTTGGTTATTAAATGAATATCTCAATGAAAGGCACAAATTAGCTCCCTTCTAGTTATTGGTCAAGGAGGCACCAGAGACACCCAAAGTAAGACAGGATATAGCTATTGCTCTTGGTTGAACATTGAAACTAGATGGTAATGGTGAAGAAACCACACACCAGTTTCAGGGCACAGCAATCTTGAATTGGTCATGAAACTACCTCCATGCTGGCTGTATTGATACTAGTGTAAGGTGCAAGCTTCTTGGGGGAAAAATACATCAGAAGTAAGATATGCCCACTGAAACAATAATGGCAAGACTGTCTATGAGGGATAGCCAACTGCTTTTAGATTTGATGCCTGTTCTACATGAGGAAATCCATTCTGGGTACTGTAAATATGGTAAAAACCCTAGGCTGAAGAAGCCAGAGAGAAGAACCTATTATTAATGTTTGGCTAAAGAGTAAAAAAATATTCAAAGTAAAAAATATCATTTTGTCAAATTGCCTTCTAAATATTTTTCCTTAAATTCATAGATTTGTGCTGCTCTTCATCTTGGACAAAGAATCTTACTACAGAGGGTGGTGGTTAATGTAGAGACATAACTGTTCAAAATGCTAATAACAAGTAAGTGTAAGTGACCAGCCACAGATGGAACATCTCTTTTACCCCCCCCCCTTTTTTTTGGCCTTTTTGAGACAGGGTCTCCCTTTAGTCCCAGCTGGCCCGGAAGTCACTATGTAGACCAGGGTGGCCTTGAACTCACATAAATACGCTTACCTCTGCCTCCAAAGCGCAGGGATTAAAGGCATGCACTACCAAACCCGGCAATTAATCCCCTTTTTAATGCTCAGGGAGCATCACAGAAGTGGAGTCAGACAGAATGTATAAGCCAGAGAATGGAAGAGTGTGGTAAAATGTTCTCCTCTGGACATGACTGGACTGTTGCACAAATAAGCACAGCATTTGTGTTGACCTGCATATGATATGCATAAAATCGAGACCCTGTCTCGAAAAGACCAAATAAAAATTACAGCATGGATGTGGGAGGTGCTACCAATGCTGCACCTCTAAGGAGTAGCTAATGACAGTTGCTGGCTGCTGAGAGAAAATGACTTCTCTTTGGCGTAAGGTACCCTCTGGTTTGTTGCCTATGCCTCAGTGGATGATATGTCCGTGCAGATAAAGGCAGCACTAATTGGACTTAGTGGGTTATAAAATTCAGACATGAAGTTGGTAGGGCATGAAAGTTGTGCTAGAGTGAGGGTGGAAGCAGATGGACGAAGGAAGGAGGGATGGATAGGACTAAGATACATTGAAAACATGTGTGAGAATTTCAAAATATAAAAGTAGCAGTAATCACTTCAAACACTGCCAGGATTCATATACAAGAAATAGAGGATCTGACCAAAATCCATAAACACAGTAGTAAGAGTTCATACCAATCATAGCTAACTTAAAACTGGAAAGGAAGAATACTACTCTTTATTATAGATCATGTAGCAGCAGAAATATGTTTCTCACTTCTAATTAATCTTTTGTTAAATAGAAAGACTGGCAATATAAACATAAATCCCTCAACTTACCTTTTTCCGCAGACGAGAGACTGCTTTTAGCAGTATATCCTGATGGTCAGCACGGGTTATGCCAAGATCATTAAGCTGTTTCCTGGTGATGTTCAGTAACCTTCTTCCATTGATTTCTGCACTTTCAAATATTTCTCCATATTCCAGAAAGTTATAATCTAACTCTGTGAAGGAAAAGAGGTAGAACTATCAGGAAATTACTCCCTATAAAATAATTATACAATTATAACTACACTTATTTTAAAATATATAAAATATAAAGAGGACTATAGTTTTTTATTTCTCATTATGAGTGAATCATTTTCTCTTTGTATTTTGCTGTAGTTACTTTAAATTAATTATTTCAAAATTAATGTACATGCTGTTTTGAGAATTTCATACATGAATACTATATTTACATAATTTTCAACCCTTGATCAAGAAACCATTTTAAATTTGGAAATTTTAGTTGGCAAGCTTAAGGGGGGGGTGAGATTTTTTAAATCATTACAGAAATTTAAATTTTAATTTAGAAAGGGAGTATATTCAAATACCGTAAGATTAAAAATGAAATCAGAATTTAATCTGTTAAAATAATATCTAAGACTTAATTGAGCTTAAATAAAAGGTGTTTTCTGATTATGACTCAAATAATATTTTGATATAAGGTTTTATATAGCTAAAATATATAAACTTCGTGGAGGTATGCAATGTGTTTATATTGAAAAATACCACATGGTACATCATAAATATATGACACAATTTCTTGTATCAGCTCAAAATTAATTTAAATAATTCAAATCTAGAGCATTTAGACCTTCAAAAACAGAGGACAGACATTCTTAACAAGTAAACTGTTTTAGAAATATATAAGATCTTGGATAAACTATTTTATAATCAAATAAAAAAATTCTAAAATTTCTTACATATACAATTAGTGAAATGCTAGTTGTCATACCTTAGATCTATGCAGAAAGGTGATAAAATGATACATTACTATTAATATTATGCAGAATATGAGATGGAAAATAAACTAAGAGTATAGGATATACAAATTTGCTAAAATCACTGAAAACACCAGAATGCTAACTAAGGAATTATGCATTATGATTTATCCATATAGTAGCAGTATAGTGTAAAATGTCTCAAATTAACATATTTCTTTGAAATTTAATGCTGAACTAATGTTCTGTGAATTAATAACTTGATTAATACAGATTTTATTTATATGCTTCTTGCCAAATAATTAAATCAGGCTAATGTTTATATTCATAATAACTTTAGGTGGTTCACTAATTAAATATAAATCTCATAAGATTTTATAAGAATTATTTAAACTACTTTTTAAAAACTTGTTAAATACTTCATATGTATTTCATTGTACTGACAATGCAATTAAAATCATGCTTGCATTCTTAACTGTTAAAAACACCTTAAAACTCTATTAGTTCATCATATTCTTATTTCAATATATTTCAAATATCTGATATATTTCAAAATATAAAGATTACAGTTAAATAGATACATACACAGACAGATACATAGACAGATAGGTTTACATATAGATATAAAGCTAAAAGTGTTCTCTTTTGAAGATTTAAACTCTAATTTTGCATATTCATGACCGCTGTGTTCTTGATTAGTCATAAATAAGCAATGATTGTCATTGCATTTTAGATATAAAATAGTGAAACTATCTAGGGAAATTCAGTATTTATATGTATAGCTATTTACTCAGATTACCATTTTCACCCTTTTGAACTTCTTTGTAGATAAAAACTTTTTTATGAAGCTAGAAAATACCTGGCAGTATTATTTTAAAAGGTCCATTCACCTGCCTAAATTGGAGAGTTATTGCTCTCAGCTTATTTCCATTCATTAGGGTATGAGAGTCAGGCAGTAAATTTGAAAGACTACATACTATTCTGCTATCTATAATAAATTAGAAATATGAGTAACAAGCTGTAAGACAATGTCAATCAAATGAAAGCTAAATAAAGGAGCTTTAACAAAAGGAACTCAGTTGGAACCAAAAGAAAGCTAAAAGCTAAATTTCTCAGGGTAATCCTTATGATAGATTATAGACAATTTCTAAATACTATTTCATTATGTTGACTATGATTAAAAGATAAAAATTAGGCCGGGCATGGTGGCGCATGCCTTTAATCCTAGCACTTGAGAGGCAGAGGCAGGTGGATTTTTGTGAGTTCAAGGCCAGCCTGGTCTACAGAGAGAGTTCCTTGACAGCTGGGGCTACAGGAAGACCCTGTCTCAAAAGGACCAAAAAAAAAGATAAAAATTCGTATTTCATTTTGATGTTAACAACTATCTAGAAAAAACTATGAAATTATACATATTTAGCCCAATATCAGATGTATATTCTTATGCTTTGGAGTTCATATATAATTGAAATTTTGTTCAGTATTTAAAATGTCATAAATTTAATAAAATGGTTTCTGTAGAGTGAATATTTGAACTTAAAATAGAGTGAAATGTGAATTTTCTTTCTACATGCTAAAATTTTTACCATTCATTTTACAAACTATTTCATTAAATCATCCCAAGAAAAGATATAGAAAAGATTTAGAACCTGGTTCAGGATCCATATATCTACCAATCTATAATCTGTACATTTGGCTCACTGGATTTTGAACACAGCAAGTGCACAGTGTTTTGTGCTCCCTTTATGTATGTAATTATTTACATCATTAATTAACATATTTCTAATTAACATATCTCTATCTATGAGCATAAAACTTTATTAATTGAATATAACCATTTCTTGAAACAAGCATGAAGGCTGTAAAAGAAGCAGAGCACTGAATAAATAAATCACCAATATTTAAGTAATCATCTAGCATGAAAAAGAACTGATTACAATTCCACAGTCAATCACAATACCACTTCAAAGTAACAATATCAGTTAAGGTAGAAAGCTCATCACCGACAATATCTGGCATACAATATCTGCCATCTGTATTTTGATATGCTTTCTCACAGCCATACTGGCAATCCTTAAATAACTACCAATAATAAAGATTATAATAAAATACAATGCTATCAAGCTAAACATTTCTGCTTTTCACTATTATTTTCATGGCATACACACAAATACCTACTAGAACTTTCCATTTTTTATTTTTTTATTATTAAACTTTTTCCATAGGTCATACATCATTTCTCAATCGAATCTAGAGTCGCTTCCCTTTCGATGTCCCCCACCCCACCCGAGTCCCTGCACTCTGCCATACATGTCCTGCATCTTTTTCTGAGTCTTTCCAGAGTTTTTTCCAGTTCTTTTGTTATTGTTCTCTCCAACTCGTATTGCTACAGTATACATACATATATATACATAGTTATATATACATAAATACATACATATATAAACATATCACTTGAATTGGAGGATTTTTTTTCCCTGTGTGGTGGTTTGAATGAGTGTCCCCCATAGGCTCTAGGTATTCAGACATTTGTCTCCAGTTGGTGGTGCTGTTTCTGGAGGTCTTAGAAGGTGTGGCCATGCTGGGGGAAGTGTGTCACTGGGGGTGGGCTTAGTGAGCTTAACAAGCCTCGTGCTCTACAGTTGCTCCTCTCTGCTTCCTGTGCTCTTTGCGAGATGTGACCCTCTGTTTGCTGCTCTGGATCCGGCC
>VZQC01008144.1:1253737-1302848 GCA_009823505.1 Rhizomys pruinosus
CAGGGAAGGTGGGGGAACAGGAAATACCTATAAAAAAAAAAAAAAAAAAAAAAAAAAAAAAAAAAGTAAAAAAGACTACATATGGTGATAAAATATGAAGTAGAATGAATCTAACTGGAAAGGATCCATACCACAGACATGTATGGTGTCCCTCATTTGTGGATCTTAGCATCAAATTTCTATTTGTAAGGCAAACTGAAAACTTTATTTTCTTCCTCTTTCTCTTTTCATAAATATAATACCTAATGTTACTCATCAACTTACTATATAATATAGGGATGCAAAATAATATTTTTTCTTTACCTTCATGCAACCCTACTGTCAAAATGTGAATCCCTAAACATATTTTGGAATTAACTTATCATTATTTTCAGATGTCATAATTTTGGTATATGTGTAGCATGAATATATGCATGTTTTGAAGTGATACAAATTGGAAGAAACAACAATAAGAAAAGACCAGGTTAAAATTCTGACTGAAACAGTAAGCTTCTGCAACCCCCTCCCCCCAGAAAAAAAGTATGAGAAAAAGATAAAAGTCATGTATGGCAGAATGCACATGCCCTGGTGGTGGGGTGGTGGGGAGAAAGGGGGAATGCAACTAAATTGGACTAAGAAATGCAGCATGAAATGCATAAAGCTTTAATAAAAAAAGGACTGTATATGGTGATAAAATATGAAGCAGAACAAATCTAACTGGAAGATGTTTTCATGCAGTATTTTTTAAAAAACAAAAAGATGAGACTTAAAAATATTGTATGAGAGTGAGGTCCTGGTGAGTCAAGGTGGACCTGCCTTGTCCCTGGGGGGGGGGGCACACCACCTGTGCCTGGAAGTCCCAACTCAGACTCCAGACACCCGCCCAGAGTCAGTGAGGTTCCAGTGAGTTAAGGTGGACCTGCTTTGACCCTTGGGGGCCTACCGGCATGGTACCAATCCAACCCAGCCCAACCCCCCATCTTCCTGGTGGAGCTCTGGTGCAGAGGACCTAACAGGCATTGGTGATTATAGTCTGTGCAGCCAATGTTGAGGTGCCAGAATTCAAAGAAACACATAAACAGACAAATCCACATGCCAAATACACAAAGAAAAAACGACATGGGAAAAGCTCATAATAAATCCACACTGAACTCTACCAACTCTACAAAAGATCCCTATAATGAAATCTCTGAGGAAAGAAGCCAAAAACCAACCTTAGAAGAACAACTGTAGACACATTCAAAGAAATCAAAGAACTAAGGAAAGAGAATGAAAAACTCAGGAAGGACCTAGAGATAATGACAAACGGTTGAAAGAACTAAAGGGAGAGATTGAAAAACTCAAGAAGGACCTAAAGGTAGAAAATGACAAACTCTGGAAGGAAGTCGAAACACTGAAAAGATCCCAGGCTGAAATGAAAAAAGAAAATGACCAACAAACCAAGAAGCTACAAGATGAGAATGGCAGACTCCAGAGGGAAGTGGAAAATCTAAAGAAATCACAGGATGAAATGAAAAAGGATATTGAACATTCATCCAACCACCAGGAAAGGATGGGGAAAAGCCTCAGAAGCAGAATGGAAGAAGCAGAAAAAAGAATATCAGACCTACAGGATAACACAGAGCAACTAGAATGCTCAAATAAAAAATAAAAAAAAAAAAAAAAAAAAAAAAAAAGACAAGCATGGAAAAACCAGGAAATGTGGGACACTATGAAAAGACCAAACCTCCACATCATAGGGATAGAGGAGGGAGAGGAGTCCCAAACAGCACTATTGACCAGATCTTCAACAGGATAATAGAAGAAAAATTTCCCAAACAGTAAAAGACAATCCCAAACAAATACAAGAAGCACATAGAACACCATATAGACAGGACCAGAAAAGAAACTCCCCATGCCATATAATTGTTAAAACACTAGATGCTCAAAACAAAGACAAAATACTGAAAGCCACAAGAGAAAAACAAGTTACATATAAGGGGAAACCCATCAGAATCATAGCTGATTTCTCAGTCCAAACAATGAAAGCTACAAGAACATGGACCAAAGTATTTCCTATGCTAAATGACTTTAGATGCCAACCCAGACTACTATATCCAGCAAAAATGTCAATTATAGTTGAAGGAGAAAGAAAAATCTTTCATGACATAAACGAGATGAAATACATGTCTAAGAAACCATCACTTCAGAAAATCCTCAAAGCAATCCAAACAACAGGGGAAAGAAGCAACTATCCCTAAGCAATTAAAGAGAGAAAGCAACAAAATCATAACAGAGTAAATATAAGCCTAGAACAAGAATCCAAACAAAAAATAAGGTAAAATGAAGCAACACACATCTCTCAATAATAACCTTAAATACTAATGGTCTAAACTCCCCAATCGAAAGGCATAGACTGGGTGAATGGATTAGGAAATGGAACCCTTCCATATGCTGTCTACAAGAAACCCATCTCACCCTCAAGGACAGACACCACCTTTGAGTTAAAGGATTAAAAAAAAAAATTCCAAGAAAATGGTACCAAGAAACAAGATGGAGTGGCTATTCTAATACCAGACAAAATAGATCTCAAAGTAAAATTAATCAGAAGAGACAAAGAGGGCCATTACATCCTTGTCAAAAG
Organism: Rhizomys pruinosus; assembly: GCA_009823505.1. Taxonomy (NCBI): domain Eukaryota; kingdom Metazoa; phylum Chordata; class Mammalia; order Rodentia; family Spalacidae; genus Rhizomys; species Rhizomys pruinosus. The sequence goes on from VZQC01008144.1 coordinate 1,256,340, forward strand.
AACAATGAACCATGAAGACTTCACAATCCTAAATGTCTATTCACCAAACTCTGTTGCACCTAACTTTATAAACAAAACTCTGCAGGACCTCAAGACACAGATTAATCCTAACACACTAATAGTGGGAGACTTCAACATCCCACTGAGCCCCTTGGATAGATCAACAGGACAAAAAATAAATGGAGAGACATCAGAACTGAACAATACAATATACCAAATGGACCTCACAGATATCTACAGAATATACCACCCAAATACCAGAAAATATACTTTCTATTCAGCACCTCACAGAACATTCTCCAAAATGGACCACATACTGGGGCACAAAAGAAACCTCAACAAATACAAAAGGATAGAAATTATTCCATGCATTGTATCAGACCACAATGCAATAAAGCTCAATATGAACACCAGAATAAGTCCAGCTAGCTACAAGAACACATGGATACTAAACAACACAATCCTGAATAATGAATGGGTCAGGGAAGAAATAAAGAGTGAAATAAAATTATTCATGGAACTGAATGAAAAAGACAATACAACACAAAAAAACCTGTGGGATACTTTAAAAGCAGTCTTGAGAGGGAAATGTATAGCCCTAAGTGCCCACATCAAAAAAAAAAAAAAGGTAACAAATAAACTATTTAACACTGCAGCTAAAAACACTTGAGGGAGAGCAATAAATGAACCCTAAACTCAACAGACAGGAAGAAATAACAAAAATCAGAGCAGAAATCAATGAATAGAAACAAAGAAAACAATACATAAAATCAATGAATTTAAAAGTTGGTTCTTTGAAAAAATAAACAAAATAGACAGACCCAGTTAACCAAAAGAAAGAGCAACTCCAAATCAATAGTATTTGTGATGAAAGGAGAAACATCACAACAGATAAAGTAAAGATTAAGACAATCATATGGGAATACTTCAAAAACCTATACTCCACTAAATTTGAACACCTAAGAAAAATGGATGAATATTTAAAATCCTTGGAACCAACAAAGCTTAACCAAGAGATTGAAAGTTTAAACAGACCCATAAATATTTGAGGAAATTGAAGATTTAATTTAAAACCTCCCAATTAAAAATAGCTCTGGTCCAGATGGTTTCATGGCAGAATTCTATAAAACATTTAAAGAGGTCCCACCACCATTGCTGCTCAAATGGTTTAGAAGGATACAAACAGAGGGGATTCTCCCAAACTTCTTCTATGAAGCCACCATCACTCTAATACCAAAACCAGGCAAAGATCCAAGCACAAAAGAAAGCTATAGACCCATCTCACTAATGAACATAGATGCAAAAATTCTCAACAAAGTATTTGCAAATCACATACAGACCCACATCAAAAAGATCATCCATCATGATCAAGCTGGATTCATACCAGACATGCAGGGATGGTTCAACATACGTAAATCAATAAATATCATAAAGCACATAAATGGACTGAAAGACAAAAACCACATGATCATTTCAATTGATGCAGAAAAAGCCTTTGACAAGATCCAGCATCCCTTCACATTTAAAGAAATAGGACTGAAAGGAACATTCCTCAACATGATCAAAGCCATATATAGCAAACCCACTGCCAACATCATCCTAAATGGAGAAAAATTGGAACCATTTCCCTTAAAGGCGGGAACCCAGCAAAGATATCCCCTATCACCACTCCTCATCAACATAGTGCTCAAAACACTTGCTAGCACAATAAGACAAGAGAAGGAAATTAAAGGAGTACTAATCAGAAAAGAAGAATTTAAGCTATCCCTTTTTGCATATGATATGATAGTTTACCTAAGGAATGCTAAAAACTCCACTAGAAAACTTCTAGAAATGATTAAGAGTTTTAGTGAAGTATCGGGCTACAAAATTAACCTAGACAATCAGTAGCCTTTCTTTACACCAACAATTAACAAGTGGAGAAATAATATAAGAAGACCTTCCCACTCACAATAGCCTCAAAAATAATAAGATACCTGGGAACAAACCTAACCAAAGATACCAACGACTTCTACAACAAAAATTTTAAACTCCTGAAGAAGGAGATTGAAAATGACATCAAAAGATGGAAAGACCTCCCATGCTCATGGATTGGGAAAATTAATATAGTAAAAATGTCCATTTTACCCAAAGTGATATACAGATTCAATGCAATCCCAATCAAAATCCCTATGAGCTTCTTCACAGACTTGGAAAAAATCGTTAAATTAATATGGAAAAACAAAAGACCCCGAATAGCTAAAGCAACCCTGAGTGAAAAATGCAACACAGGGGGGATTGCCCTACCAGACTTCAAACTATATTACAGGGCCATAGTCATAAAGACAGCCTGGTACTGGCACAAAAACAGACCCGTTGACCAATGGAAAAAAATTGAAGATCCAAACTTGAGCTCATACAATTTCAGTCACCTCATATTTGACAAAGGGGCAAAAAACCATCAGTGGAGGAAGGATAGCATCTTCAGCAAATGGTGCTGGCAAAATTGGATCATCTTCTGTAGAAGAACGAAATTAAACCCCAACTTCTCACACTGTACAAAAATCAACTCGAAGTGGATCAAACATCTCAACGTGAAGCCCAAAACCCTGAAGGTGATAGAAGAAAAAGTTGGCAACAACGTACAAGACATAGGTATAGGAAAAGACTTTCTAAATCAGACAGCAGCTGCACAGGAAGTAAGGTCAACAGTTGACAAATGAAACCTCATAAAACTCAAAAGCTTCTCTACAGGGAAAGAGACAATCAAGGAGGTGAAGAGAAAACCCAGAGTGGGAGGAAATCTTTACCAGTGATACATCTAACAGAGCATTAACATCAAGGATATATAAACTACTCAAAAAACAAAGAAGTAAGAATACAAATTACCTACTCAAAAGATGGAGTAAAGAGTTGAACAGAGTCTTCACCAGTGAGGAATTAAAGATGGTTGAGAAACATCTTTAAAAGTGTTCAACAGCATTAATAATTAAGGAAATGCAAATTAAAACCACTCTCTGATATCATCTCACTCCAATACAACTAGCTGTGATCAAGAAAACAAAAGACAACAGATGCTGGAGAGGTTATGGGGAAAGGGGAACATTCATCCACTGCTGGTGGGAATGTAAATTTGTATAACCTCTATGGAAAGCAGTGTGGAGAACCCTTAAAAGACTCGGAATGAGCGTGCCAGTCATACCACTCCCGGGTATACCCCAAAGACTCATCCTACCGTAAAGACACATGCACATCCATATTTATTGCAGCTCTCTTCACAACAACGAAGAGCTGGAACCAACCCAAATGCCCCTCAACAGATGAATGGATGACAAAAATGTTGTACATCTACACAATGGAGTACTATTCAGCAGTAAAGATGGCTTTACGAACTTTGCAGGTAAATGGATGGAGCTCAAAGCCATTATGCTGAGTGAAGTAACACAGTCCTAGAAAGACAGAGAATGGTTTCCCTCATTTGTGGATACTAGCACCAAATCTCCCAGATGAAAGGCAAGCTGAATGACATTATTGTTATACTTGTTTATCTGAAACAAACTATGTTGTTATAATGTGAATCTCTCAACAGGCTCTAGAATCCACCCACCAATTATTTTCAGACTCTGTAATTACTGTACATGGGTGGAGAGTATGTATCCTTATTTTAGAGTAATATAATATTAATGGAGGAAAATGTGAATTCCTAAACATAAAAAAAGACTGAGAGAAAGATGCAGGACAGTTATGGCAGAATGCATGATCTGGGGTGGGGTGGAGTGGGGGGGTAAGGGAAAGAGGAATATGCCTGAACTGAATTGAAAAATGATATATGAAATACATAAAACATCAATAAAAATAATGTTACAAATCAAAAAATATTGTATGATTTTTATGTGCATAAGTGTATTATCTTCATGTATGTAAGTGCACCCATGTCATGAAATGCCCACAGAGAAAAGAGTGTCAGATTCTTCTGGAACTGGAGTTACAGACAGTTCTTAGCAGCCATGTAGGTGCTGGGAATCATCTACAAAAGCACCCTGTGTGTCCTCTTAAATGCTGAGCCACATGCAAATGTTTTATACAATGAAATTATATTTCCACATTTCTTATCACTAAAAGCAGCATTTAATTTGCTATACATTAATCAATGCTTTATGTTCCTACAGTGTAACATATTGTATATGGAGTAACATGTTATTCGATTTTACTCTTTTTGTTGTACCAATGAATGAAATAGTGATATTTTGATGTAAATATTAAATATCAACATATTATTACTTTAATTATTCATCATTTTTGTCATGTGAACATTGAAAATTTCTGTCTTCAATGGTGTCAGCAGACAAAACTCCAGCAACGATCTGTGCAAATGGGCCACAAGCCCCAATCTTCGTCAAAGAATTATTGATAGTTGCTACTACTGGGTGAGGAAGAGCTGATTTTCTTAAAGAGAAGGGCTCTTCATAGGCTGACTAGACCCCAGTGGATGGGGGGGAAAGTCTGGGAATACTAACTGGACACAACAGGCCTTAACACAAAGGACAGAATATATGAATTATGGCAGGGGTATAGATAGTGCCAGTGGGGAAGTGCATATAAAGATGATTAAGATTGGCTGAGATGGTCTTTTTGAGATACATAAAAATTCAATAAAATTATATTTAATAAATAAAAAAGTACTACAGTTAAACATTTCTTACATGAAAATATTTTTACTTTGTATGTGTATGAATATATTGCCTGCATATATATAAGTGCACCCATCTAATGCAATGTCCACAGAGGTCAGAAGAGGGTATCCATAACTCACTAGAACTGGAGTTATGGACAGTTGTTAGCCACTATATTGGTGCTGAGAATCAAACCCCAGTTCTATACAAGAGAAGCAAGTACTCTTAACTTCTGAGTCATCTCTCAGCTTCTCACACTATTAAATTTCTTTAATGACATTATTACTCAATTGTTTATTCTTCTGCTTATGTATTAACTGACGACATATAAAAATGTCATCTCTACATATTCTTCCTTTATGTTATGATTTTGCTAAATTTACCTATTACAAGGTTTTTTATGATTAATTTGGATTTTCTACATAGATAATCATGAAATTTGTCAAGAAAATTTATTCTTTTCTAACTCTATGCTTTGTATTTTCTTTTCTTGCCTTATATCTTGGATTAGATGGGAATCATTCATCATTTCATCATTAAATATGTTTCATTTAAGTTCTTCATAATTCCAATAAAGCACCTCCCCTCAAATAAAATAAAAAATAAAATTTCTCTCTTAGAAATCAATTCAAATGTCTATCAGGGAACAAACAGATAAAGAAAACATGACATGTTTAAATAATGGAATACTACCTTGACAGAAAATGAATATCCTGTTATTTGGCACAACACAGATTAACATGGAAGATATGAAATATTCAGGTGCCAAATATAGAACACAAGGCTTAATTTGCATTCTTCTTTGTATATGTAATACAAATTTACCTGAGAGAGGATATTAAACATACTCCAAATAATCCAGGAAAGATAATCTGAGTTGAATTTGCCAATAGAAATTTAAAATAGCACTACAATTACAAATTACACACACACACACACACACACACACACACACACATATATATATGAAATGCCAAGTATACTCAAGTTTATGAAATTAACAAGAAAGTCACATCTATGTATATTTTTATCAAATGCATTTGAAATTCTCTTCATTTACTGATTTTCCAGAAGCACATGTTATTGTTTTTCAAGTTTTTAAATAATTATTTTTATTTATGTGTATGTCTGTGGGAAAATATGTCATATGCATGTGGATGCTCATGAAGGCCAGGAGAGGGTGCCAGATCCCATGGGGCTAACGTTACAGGGAGTTATGATTCACGAGATTTGAGTGCTGGGGATCGAACTTAAGTCCTCAGGAAGAGCACCAAGTGTTCTTAACTGCTGGGTCACTTTTTAATAAATATTTTATTTAAATTAGCGACTCACAAAACATATATAATGGAGTAGAGACATGTTACTATAAGACTAAAATTTACAATCCAGATCTAGGAAGTAATTTCAAGTATACAAAATAAACTTGTACCAACAGATAAACTGTCATTTTGGTTTAATGGTATACTTAAAAAAAAGCATCTAATAAAAGGTGCTGAGTAAATATGAGAATTTTACTTTAAACTACAATAAGAAATACTGTGTTATAAACTAGTTTCTAAGAAAATATAGCATGAAAATGTAAAAGTAAATAAATATAATGTTGTAAAACTATGTAAATTTTGAGAATTGTATTTTAAAGGGCTGCTTGATATTACACACAGATTCCAATGTTATATTCTTTAGTGAAATTATATACAGAAATAATCCAAAATAACAGCATGATACATACATTATATATGTATATATTTGAAATTATAATGAGCATGCTGTCTGTATATGTGATCATTCTGTAGGAGACATGTCTCTTAATTATGAAATGGTTTATATTACATTTTAATTTATTTAATGTCAAATGATGAGTTATTGGTTATACCTAGTAAACTATGTAAAATATCCTATTTGTAACATTTCCTGCTTAGATAAGGAGTATTCTGCAACACCACTGCTGTTATGTCATTTTTTAAGATACTGTGTGTAGAAGGGTAAGTGTACAAAACAAGTAGCCACTGACCAGTGTAAAATGACCGCAAGAAAAAGTTATTTAAAATTAGAGACTTGTATAAAAGAGTACCAAGGTTCTTTATCATTTAAAATAATTTTATTGACAGGCCCACGTTTGATCCCAGCAAGCAGGGCCACTGCACCCTGCCAAAAACCAACGAATCAATTATCCAGCAGCCCAATAGTAGATCTATCCTACAATCTGCCTGGCTGGAGCACCCAGCTCCTACCTTTGCTTCAGGTGGTCCTGGCAAGGTCCTGACCTGACAACTGAATTTTTGCAAATTATATTTAGAACGTCTCCCCATCTGTACCAAACCTCACTACTCCACATCCAGTTTCATGTACTACATGAGAATTTTTCAAGCAAGTCTAATTTACGCCACAAATTTTCATTTAAGTTTAAGTCAATATTCTGAATAAATAATCTACCATAGTTTTATATTTACTAAATCTATCGCAATCTAACCATATTTTTTGGTCTTTTTGAGTTACGGTTTCCTTGTATCCCCAGCTGGCCTGAAAACTAGCTATGTAGACCAGGCAAGCTTCAATCTCATACAGATCCACCTGTCTCTGTCTCCTGAGTCCTGGGCCTAAAGACGTGTGCCAACATTCCTGGCTTAATCTCAATTATTTCTTGCAATATAAATATTTTCTCAGTTCACTAAATATGGAATATCCCTGATCATTTTTAATTTCTCCCTAAAGTTCACATTAACCATAACAGTCTTATGTACTCAATACTAATTGAATTTATTTATTTTATTTTATTTTTTTTTTCCTTTAGTGACACAAGCAAAGAACCCTTTGCCTGGATATTATTCTTTTTTTTTTTTTTAAATTAGTTTTTATTGATGCTTTGTGCATTTCATACATTTTTCCAATTCAGTTCAGGCTTATTTCCCTTTCCCTCCCCCCCACCCCCACCCCATCCCAGTTCATGCATTCTGCCATAACTGTCCTGCATCTTTCTCCCAGTTTTTTTTTCTTTCATTTTTAGCTATAAGTGATAATCCATGAGTACAAGCATCCTTCATGCAAAACCTATCTGCAGGCTGTTGTGCCCAAACACCTACAGCCCCACCATCCAGTGGGGGGTGACAGGTTGTTTGTTCAATCAAGTTGATCAAATGAGTGTCCAGACTACATTGCTGTAGTTTCACCATTCACCCCAATCGCAGCCCTTACATTCTACCACGCCCCCTCTTCCGCAGGTTGTTCCCTAGGCTTAGAAAAGGGGGCACAGGTGGATAATTGAATTTATAAAAGGAAATATACTTGGAAATTCTGAAAGTTTCCAAATAACTTGGGGGGAAAACAATTCTTTCATTCATTTCCAAAGTTCTTCCTTGAAATTTATATAAAAATCTGCAGACTTTATGTCCCTGGTAAAACTAAATATGCAAAAAGTAGACCTCTCAACTCTTTATGATTGCGACACATTTACTATATTATTATTAAATCTAATTAAGCTCAATAGACAAAACCTTTCTCTTATATACATTATTGTTTTCAAGGGGGAAAATATCTCTAACCATTATAAGAAACACTGAATACTAACTCCTTACTACATATGTCTTAATTGCCCACCTTATGAACATGAATTGCAATGCTTCTTTCAGAATGTCAATAGAGTACTGAAATAGAGCTTTGTGTCTTAATCCAGGTGAGTTTCAGTGGTCTCAAACTGGCAGTATGAAATTGCCACTACATATATTATCTCTGCGATGAGCCACTTACAACCCACAATTTCCGACCAATTCAGCTGTCAGTATGAAATCTAGGAAGTTATCAAGAAAATTACTCAGTACATTTGCCTGAAGTGCAATAGTAAAAGTTTAGATGCCTATCAGGATGTTCTTAATGCTTTTTAGCAGGGTCTTAATACAGTTTGGCCACCCCACAAAGTACTATATCTAGAAAGAAAATCCATTACCTCAGTTTCAGTGTCACAAATAATAATTTGCCCTCAACTATTCAATAGTTTATGTACTCTTATATAAGACAAGAGTTTGTATAGTTTTGTACAACTAAAATTCATTCAAATGCTAAAAATTGTATATGTACCTTTAAACAATATACTTCCTAACACTTTAAAGAAAAAAAATAGGAAAATCTGTTCTTTTGTAACGATTTGAATCTTGCACAGCAAAAGTCCTTAATTTCTGACTAATTTATAAGCAGATCTGATTTACTCTTGCCTACACTTCGTAGGCACACTTAACCATACAAGTTATATGATTAACCAAGTAATATTTTTCATTTCATTGTGTTTCAATTTTTTTAACTTTTTCAATATTTGGGGGGAAAAGAAAAACATAAAATAAAAAACTTGCTACATTATTCTAAATATTTTCATTCTCTGAAAGTTCACCAGAATTATAAATTCAAACATTTGTGTTCAGACCCTGCGAGCTCAGATGAAGGATGAAATGGAGACTAAAATCCAGCTGTGCTCCTTGGCCTTTTCTTTACCAAAGGACATAATTGGTTCTACCAGAAGTACTCACAAGGGGTCTAAGTCTATTTAGGAGAGGAGCAATAATTGTACTTTATTTCTCAGAAGGAGAATGTTCTAATTCACACAGAGGTGCCTTAAAAGCTAGCGGTATTATACAATGAGTAGCCTTTTCCCAGTACTGAGCTACAATACTATATAGTTTTCTCACTGCATACTTTATCTATTGAGCTCATATGCACTGTTAACAAAGGATGGTGATGTATATGTTTTATAGTATACCTTGTAGGATCTAGAATTATATATAATTACTATTTAACAAACATGTTTGTTGATTGAGCACATCAAATTCAAATGTATATCATGGAACAAAATAGAAAAAGAAATATAAAAATGTCAACTACCACATTTAGAGTAACTACAAATCTATCCAAGTTTAATTTTCACTTTCTTGAATTTTAATTAAATATTTTTAATTTTTGTGAAGAATGCAAAAATTCCTTATAAAACAAGTAAGCTTCAACTCTTCTCTATTTACTTTACGGCTATTTGAAAATAGCTTTGTGTTCCACATCTCTAAATGGGGTACACGATATACTTTTCACAGTTATGTTGGTAGTTGGTGTGTAGACAACCATATTTGAACACTGTTTTATAAAGCTGTAAATACATTTTTATTTATTTAGTAGGTATTGAGTTTTATGAGAGGAAATTTACTTCTGGAAAGGAAAATAAAAAGTTTAGCTCTTGCAAGAAATTTCTTTCAACCTAAAGAAGTTACTGACGAAGCATTTCTGAAGTTTATAAACTAGAGGTTCAGTCTTCCTATAAGGTAGTTACAGAAATATAGAGAGATTCCCCTCATCTTGCAATTTAGAAATACATTATTAATGATTTCTATTTATTCAAGTTTCTTTTACCTATTACATTATGCCTGGCTATGAAAAAAATAACAGGGGCAACAGGGGAAGTACATTAATAAATCACCAACTGAACAAGACTCAAGATGGAAGTTTATTTCGATTTTCCTAAGCACTGAATGTAATCCCAATCAAAATCCAAGCAAGAGACTTTGTGGCTATTAGAAGAAATCCTGAACTTCATGTAGAAAAGCAAAAGTCTCAGAATAGCCAAAACAATATTGAAAATTAAAAACAAACTTTCAAGAATCACTGTAAGTCTACAATAATACTGTGTGACACTGATGAAAGGACAGACAGATCAATAGTACAGAACATGAAGTTTGGTAACTGAGCCATATAAATTAACTTATCCTTGCCACATAATGGGAAATGAAGGCCCCTTCAAAAGAATAAATCTACACTCATCTTGACTCCTTCAGAAAAAGTAACTCAAAATGAATCAAAAACTTAAATGTAAAATGCAGACCTACAGAACAAAAAAAAAAAAAAAAACTATATGACCTTTTAGGAGAAAAGTCAAATACACAATTCATAAAAGAACGAATTGACAAATTGGTCTTTATTAAGCTTAAAAATTCTGCTCCATATAAACCACTATTAAATAGAAGAACATTCCAATACCATTTCCCACCTAATATAAGGTCTAGAACATCATCAATTTCTAGAGAGGATAAGGACTAACAAATAGGAACACAAACTAGCACTGCAACACTGCTTCCAGTGATTGAGAGATTGGGAGTCTCTTCTAAAACAAAGCGTATTCTTATAATAAGAACTGCCAATGGTGCTCTTTCCTTTGACAAAAGGAGTTGAAACGTGCACACAAAAGCTTAGATAAAAGCTTGGATACCTATCTATAGGAAACTTTCATTATAATACAAATCTAAGAAGTAACCATGATGTCATTTTTTAAGTGAATGGATAAAAAATTGTATATAGCCAGGTGTGGTGGCACACACCTTTGATCCCAGAACTTTGGAGGCAGAGGCAGGTGGATTTCTGTGAGTTCAAGGCCAGCCTGGTCTACATACTAAGTTCCAGGACAGCTGGAGCTACAGGGAAACCTGTCTAAATAAGACCAAAAAATTGTATAGAGAACAGAATATTGGGCACTACAAAGAAATGAGCTATCAAGTCAGGAAAAAAAAGGATCTGAAAATGTAAAGGAAGAGAAGAAAAAGTAAGAAAGTTGAACTGCATTACATTTTTTTAAGTAAGTGTAAGACCAGCTTCAAGAATCCATCAGTCTCGGAGCTGGAGAGATGGCCTAGTGGTTAAGAGCGCCGACCGCTCTTACAGAGGACCCGGGTTCAATCCCCAGCACCCACATGGCGGCTGAGAACCGTCTGAAACTCCAGTTCCAGGGGAATCCGACACCCTCTTCTGACCTCCGCGGCATTGCACAACACGTGTGCACAAACCTGCATGCAGACAGTACTTTCATACACATACAGAAATAAATAAAATAAAAAAAAAGTGATTTAAAAAAAAAAGAATCCATCAGTCTCTTCTGGTCTCCCTGATTACCTGGGGTTGACTGCAAATCCTTCCTCCAAAAATACATGATTCAAATAAATAAATTGTTTAAAAGTTATGCTTTAAAAGACACTACAGGGCTGAAGAGATGGCCTAGCGGTTAAGAGTGCTGACTGCTCTTGCAGAGGACCCAGGTTCAATCCCCAGCACACAAATGGCGACTGAGAACCGCCTTTAGCACCAGTTCCAGGGGAATCCGACACCCTCTTCTGACCTCCGTGGCATTGCATAACACAGGTGCACAAGCCTACATGCAGACAGTACATTCATACACATAAAAAACAAATAAAATTAAAAAAAGACACTACTAAGGTGGAGGTAGAAAAGGAGATATAAATATGATCAAAACTGTATGAAATTCCGTACCAATAAAATATTTATTTTTATTTTTTTATCAATAAAATTTTTTAATAAAATATTTTTTAAAAAGAACAACTAGCCAGGCAGAGGCAGAGGCAGAGGCAGAGGCAGGCAGATCTCCGTGAGTTCAGAGTGAGTTCTAGGCCAGCTGGGACTTCAGGGAGACCCTATTTCAAAAACACCAAAAAAATAAAAAATCAAATAGAACAACGAGGCTTTTACAAGATGGCAGCTCCTGGGGAGAAGGTATGTTCTGAGAAGCTAAGGCAAAGTTGGGGAGGGGGACTTACGGACCCCCAATAGTGTTGGAAAGTGTCAGAGGTGGTCTGAGCTCACTGGGATTCTTAGTGCCTATAATTTGGCTCTATAGACATCACCCATGGGCATTGGGAGACAACAGGGATAGTCCCAGTGTCTCTCCCACTGAACCCAGCTACTGACCTTGGTGCCTGGCCCTGGGGGATCAGTGAGTAGATTATGGGTGGTGTATAGTGGTTCTGTGAGTACATCTCACTGGGTGAGTGATTGGGGCTCACCACATTTGGATGTGGGGGACTCCAGCTGCACTGCTGTGGAGGCATTGCGACTTTCCATCCCACAGGACCAGGAGTGCCTCGTGCCCTCGGGGTGAGGGTTCTGCAGGCCTAGGGGGTTCAGGCCAGCTTGGATGTTGTGTGGCTTAGCCCATTGGGCAAACTATCTGCTGGTTGGGTAAGGGGTGTTGGTTTGTACTGTGTTAGGATAGTGTTCATATTTTGGAGCCTAAAGTATCCGCACCTGTAATCACTTAAGATCTCAATGAAAGCACCTGAAGAATATAACCCAAATCAGTGTCAGCTCAATAAACACCTAAGCTTCACATTAGAACCACTCCCAACAGAAGCTACCCAAATGCCTTAAGCTCAATGAAAAAAATAATACAAAAGACTCAAATGGACCTCCACCAAATACACCTATTTAAGTACCAGGTAGTGAAGACTCTTTGGATAGAACTCAGGATACAGATCTGAAAAGAACAATTATAAATATGATCAGAGAAATTAAGGAGTTGAGGAAATTTAAGGAGCTTATAAACAAGGAAGTCAGGTACCTAAAATAAGACAGAGATTAATTAAAACGGACAATGATAAACTACAGAATGAAATTATAAAAGCTGTAGAAACACTGGAGAAAATTCAAGTTGAAATGAAAAAAGAAATGCAACATTCTACGAAGTTTTGAAAGGATTGGAGAATCCTATGGTGTTAAATCTCCTCTAGTCAACATTTATGCAAGACATATTAAGCTTTTCTTCAAGCTTTATCTAACTACAATACAGCAATCAAAAGCATGAGATTCCTTTAACTTAACTTTTTTGTATGTTTAACACCCATACTTAATGCCCATATCAATTTGCTCAAGGGATTTAAAGGACAATTTTGTTCCTTGCCCTCTGAGGTCAATTAGTCCCAGGGGATTTTATACAAAGGCATCTCTTAAAATGTTCGGCAACTGTGAGTCACCCAGGCTTCCTGTGAAGGGAGGTCTTGGAGATCCACTAACAGAACCCCAGCCAGTCTCCAGTCTATAAAGGTCAACATAGAGGAAAGTCGCCTAGTATTCCAAAAGGATGCCTGGTCTAGCAAGACCTGATCTTGTCCTTGGTAGATGGAACTGGTTGAGAATGGCCATTGTTGGACTACCCAGGCTGTATGATGGAGACCAGTACAGGAAGATCAAGACAGGAGTCTATGCTTACTGGACCTCATTTGGTGACCATGGGAAGGGAAAACCCCAGTGTGGAACACAAGGGAAGAACTGATGGTTCTTAAGTCTTGCATAAATGTTGACTAGAGGAGATTTAACACCATAGGATAAGCAGGCAAAGCCAGAGAGAGAGATTTGAACAATTAATGTAAATGATTTACTACAAACAGAGGTAGTCTTTTTACTCCTCTTTGAAAACCCAAGTGCCCCCTGAAGACCAGAACCTCAACTGACCTTTAGAAAACAAAGTTTGATTAATCTGGGCTAATCGTGTGGACTTAAGCACTCAAAAAGAAAGTATTACCAAAAGATAGTCAATGTATTTCATTTAAAGCCTGAGAAAATTTACCTCCAGATATTAGGCTTAAAGTTATATGAAATAGTGTTAAATGGGCATAAAACCTTAGATCTTGACCTTGATTAACCACTGTCACCTGCGGCCAAAGGATAAGTCCACTACTGTTTTCAATTAATGCTCAATAATAACATTTCCTCTTTCTTCTTAGCAACTATCTAAGTGGAAACTTATATCCTGACTATTAAAATGCCTGGAAAGCAGATCCTGAGTCCGAAATGAACAGAAGGAGAAATCTAATAAATGGATGCTTTGAAACCCCTTGTTATGAAATTCTAATGACTTTAAAATTGGACATTTGAACTCACCCTGCTCTTATTTCTCCTGGTCCCCTGCCTAGTTCATGTACCTAGCTACTCCTGCCTTCACTTCACTTTCATGGGAACCAAAGACTTTTTTTCTCTCCCTCTATAGTTACAATTTGGGGTCTTTCAGATAGACCCTCTGAATGGGGGATACCTCAGTTGCCACATCCAATATCCCTTCTGAAAAGCACAGAAGTCAGAGCAGTTGTTGTCCCAATTCTTTCTGGTGATGGTGTGACCCTTTTCAGAGGGTAACATTACTAAATAGGAGCTAGAAATTGACTAGGCAGTTTAGAGATAAGACCCCCTAAATTAAACAGACTCTTTCTCAGCTGAGAATTCAAGGCTTCCTAGACCAGCCAGTAAACACTTATCTTTCTGGTAGCCCCAAAAGAGCAAGAAAAGAAGTAAAAGAAAAAAAAGGGGGGGGGGGAGGAGAAGAATCACATACCAAGCCCTTCTTTATTTCACCAGTGAAGAAATGAAAATCCTCCTTTTTTCCTTTACTAATAATTTAACATCTTTTAATGATTTCAAAGACTACTAGTACCTTCTGTAGAGAAGTAGTTGCCTTTTCCTTTATTATTGATTTTATTATTTAATACTTGCTTTTTGTGTGTGTGTATGATGCATGTATGCACATGTATTTTAATATTTATTGTGTGTATATGATGCTTGCGTATACACATGCATATGTGTTTGTGTGAGTGGTAGTACATGCCATGGCACTACTATGGAGATCAGATGATAATCTAAGGCACTTGTGCATGCCTTAGTTTGAGATGGTCTCTTGCTTCCTTCTATGCATACCAGGCTAGCCGGCCCATGAGCATATGGGGATTCTCCATTCTGCCAGTAGGATCACTTGGTTTACAGGTACATGGTACAGCATCCTGTTTTGTATGGATTCTGGACATCTACACTCAGGTCCTCTGGTTGTATGAAAAGGACTTCACCTAATAAGCCATCTTCTAGCCCAAGGTGTACCCCAGGATGGCTTTAAATTTGTGATTTTCCAGTCTCTATTTTTTTTTTTTATCATTTCCTTCTGGCATGTGCCACAACCAAAAACAGTTAGTCTTTTTATTATTGAGTTGTAAGATTACATTTTTTGGATACAGGACCTTAATGAGGTATATAATTAACATATATTTATTTCATGTCATGTTTTCATTTTCTTGATAGTGTTTTTTCTTACTTTGTAAACACTTAAATGAATATTGTTTAAATCACAAAGTAATAACAAGAGGTTACTATTTCATCTGGATGTATTTTAATAAGTTATTAAAATATTTTATAGAAAATCTCAAAACGCTACCTCCATTTTCATACTGGAATCTAAGTCATGAACCCATTTTATGAAAGCGGTGTGTATGAGCATGTGTGTGTGTGAGCGTATGTGTGTGTGGTGTGTGTGTGTGGTGTGTGGTGTGTGTGTGGTATGTGGTGTGTGTGCTGTGTAGTGCGTGTGTATATGTGTGTTGTGTGTTTGTGTGTGTATATGCTTATGTGAGTGTTTATGCTTTCCACTATGTAGTATGCTGTCCTTCCCTGCACACATGGACCCAAATCCCTGTAATTCAAAACAGAATTGAATGTCATTCATGTTTCATCATTTTATTTCACTTTGTTTTTAAATTTTATTATTTATTTATTTATTTATTTATTTATTTATTTTCTATGTGTCTGTGTCTATGTGTATGCACATCCACCACAGCACATTTGGGGAAGTCATAGGGCAGCCAGTTGGAGTTGTTACTCTCCTCTACCATGTGGGACCCAAGGAGATAACTCAGGGTCTCAGGCTTAGCAGCAAGCTCCTTTACCTGCTGAGGCATTTCACTACCCTCATTTTCATTACTGTAAATATGCAAAATAATTCTTAAAATTTTTATTTCTGTAATTTTAAAATAAAAATGCATCATGTCCATAATGAAATTATTCTACAGATCACATATTTCCACAATACTTTCTATCAAAATTTCAGAATATGAACTTAGACCAACAGGCATTTAGGTACATAAACTTGACTTGAAAGGCCTTAACAGATATAACAGAATGCATAAAATCCTGTGGGTGTGCTGTGGTGAAGATAGGGGAGGGTTTGAAATAGGATTAAGATGTATTGTATGACATGTACAAAAATTCAAATATTTTTTTCTTTTTTTTATCTTTTATTGATGTTTTGTGCATTTCATACATCACTTCTCAGTTCAATCCAGACTCATGTCCCCCTCCATGCCCCCTGCCCCTCCCAAGTTCATGCAGTCTGCCATACATGTCCTGTTTCCCCTTCTGAGGCTTTTCAAAGTCTTTCAAAGCAGAAGAGTCTTTTTGGGGGGGAAGAACTGTGGGAAAATTTAGTTAAGATGGGTAGCATTCTAAACTAATGGGACCTCCCTGGCCACACCCATGAGGTGGGGTGTAGTGACCAAAAGGTTTAGGATTTGTCCCTGAGAGCTGTGTCATGCTGTCTATATAACTAGACACTTTGGAATAAAAACTCTCTCTGCATTTGGACCTTAACATGAGTCCACGTGGTGTGCTTTCCTGCACGTGTTTTCCACATGGATTATCCTGGGATTAAATGCACCCCCTTACAAATGGCACCCAGATGTAGGGCAGGATGAAACCTTAACAGATTAGGTATGCGAACCTCTAAATCTTGCCTTTTTTTCCTCTTTCTTCTCTAGTTCCTGATATATATCTTTTCTGGTGGAGCCTTCTCTCCTGCTTGTTTCAGTGGCTGGGAGGGTGATCTGGGAACATCTGACTTTGTACATGTGGAGGAGAACTGCAAGGCTCTGCTATGGCCCAGAATGAGCATCCCATTCCCTCCAGACATGTGCCTCCTGGCTTGGTCGCTCCTGCAGGCTATAAAAGCCAGTGACTTCAAGGCTGAGTTTAATATCAAGGCTTAATAGCCATGCTTGGCCTTGGAATCATTTTTCATAATTCTACAGGTCTAAAAACTTTCTGGTTTTAATCCCCCCCCCCCCAAGAAAGACTTCATCCCTTACTGTGAAGAACTAGTTCTTCTGGTTCAATTCCAACTTTAACTTGTTCATATGTAAATTTTCTCCAGGTAGCTCTCTGGCTTGGCCAAGGCCTGAGCCCACTTCATTCTCATGCAAATTAAGGCCATTCACTGGAACCACCCTACCAAGAGCAGTTTTTCTTCCAGATAATTTCAAGCCATTGCCTCTCAATACCTTTCTCTTTAATTTTGTATACAAAATATGTTTTTAGATAAAAAGTTTATTGCTCTCTTGTCTTCTTGTGGGTTTCTTTCATAACTATTTCTAAATCTAACTCTTCCTACCTAAACCTGCTGGCTATTTTGTAGATCCAAAATTGAGGTTCACCTAGCTGTATCACTTAAGTAATTCAAATCCATTTCAGCATGCTTAACTTAAAATGTAATATTTTTACTTAACCCTGGGTACCCTAGATATCTTTTGAGTAAATATATGTGCACAATTAAAATTAATTGGTTGATTTAATTTTATCTTGATCTTTTTAAATGTGTTTCACCTTAAAGATATTTTTCCCACAGAATTCCTGATCACACTTGGTTTGTGCTCTGGCGCCATCAGCATGCCTGCTGTGTGCATACTAGCCACCTGGACTGA
Source organism: Rhizomys pruinosus (assembly GCA_009823505.1). Classification (NCBI taxonomy): domain Eukaryota; kingdom Metazoa; phylum Chordata; class Mammalia; order Rodentia; family Spalacidae; genus Rhizomys; species Rhizomys pruinosus. The sequence goes on from VZQC01008144.1 coordinate 1,274,311, forward strand.
GGAGTTGGTATCTAAATCGTGCCCTTTAAATTTTGACCTAAACTAACAGTCTTTTAATTTCAGCATTTTGGAGAAAAAATAGATGGATTTCTAGGAGAGCTTATAGGCCCTGGAGCTCTAACAAAAGAAACTTGCTCCAATAAATTGTCTTTTTTTAAGGACCATTAGTAAAAGCCTCTTTAACAACATGAATTGATATTTTGGTTCAATTTAAATGAGAATATTTTTGTATAAAACTGTTTTATGTTTCTTTAAGCCCATCTTCAAGCTGTGTGTATATGTAAGTGAATGCAAGTTCCTGCTTTTAATTCATTATAATCCTACAGGTTTAAATCTAATTAGGAGCCAATTGTAAACAAAGATAGATTCAACTCATAAAAAATGTTTGTTTTATACCCTTAGTGTTAACAAATTTTAATTGGGTTTATACTATGCATAATATTTAGTTTAATGATAAATTGTTGTTGATTATTGTTGGTAATTGTTATTAATAGTTATAATTATTGTTATTGAATATAATTACTAATAATAATTCAGCCCAAAATTGTTTAATTGTTGTTGGCTATTATTATTGACAATTATTATTCATAATAATTATTAATGTCCCTCAACTGATGAATGGATAACAAAAATGTGGTACATCTACACAATGGAATTCTATGCAGCAGTAAAGAAAGATGGCATCATGAACTTTGCAGGTAAATGGATGGAACTCAAATCCATTATGCTAAGTGAAGTAACACAGTCCCCCCCAAAACAAAAGGGGAATTATTTCCCTCATTTGTAGATGCTAGCACCAAATCCCCCAGTTGAAAGGCAAGCTGAGCATCTTTATGGTTATATATCTTTTATCTGAAAGCAAATGTGCTGTTATAATGTGAATCTCTTAATGGGACCTAGAATTAACTTACCACTTATTTTCAGACATTGTAATTACTGTATATGGGTGGAAGGTATGTATTCATATCTTAGAATAATATAAAACTAAAGAGAAAATATGTAAATTCCTAAACACATTTCAGAATTACCATACATTTTATTTCCGAAGGACATAATTCTGGTACATATGTGACTTTTATATAGGCATGTTTTGGAACAATATAAATGGGAGGGAACAATGACAATATAAGGACTGGGTCAAAGAACCGATTGATACAGTTAAATTCTGCCCCAAACAATAAAAATCTGTAGAGAAAAACTTTAAAAAGACTGAGAGAAAGATACAGGACATGTATGGCAGAATGCATGAACTGGGGTGTGGTGGCAGGCAGGGAAAAGGGAGTGTGTCTAAATTTAACTGAAAAATGATGTATGAAATACACAAAACATCAATAAAAGTGTAAAAAAAGAAAATTCTATAACTGAAAGGCAATTGATATCCATAATATAAGGAATTATAAACATTTAACACATGAAAACAATAGTAGCCTGATTAAAAATGGTTAATAGACCCAATTTCTTTCTTTTTCCTTCCTCCCTTGCTCTTCCTCCACCCCTCTTCCTTCTTTTCTATATTTCTCTCTATATTTGAGACAGGGTCTTAATTTGAAGCCTGGACAGCCTCTAAGCCACAATCCTGGCTCAAACTACTAAGTGCTGGGATCATGGTGTGCACTATGCTCAGTTCCAAATAGATAGTTATACATTCCTCAAAAAAAAGCACAAGAATGATCAATAGGTATAAGAAAAATGCTGGACCTCACTACATCATGAGGAAATATAAAATTTATAATCTTGTAATTTTCCTGACATGTATCTTGGTTGTCTATTCATAGGTGATTTATTAAATTTTATTCAAATACATATATATTACATACATGCATACATGTTTTTTATAAATTTCCCTAAATAAATGATCATTTGATCATTTTATCAAACTTGCAGAAAGATCATACCATCAAGTATCTTTTTAAAATATTTTATTTTTTTAATTTTATGTATATGAGTGTATTCCCTGCACGTATGTAAGTGCCCCCATGTCATAAAATGCCTATGGAGTACAGAAGATGTTGTCAGACTCCCCTGGAACTGGAATTATGGATAGTTAGCCACCAAGTGGATGCTGGTAATCAAACCTTGGTCCTCTGCAAGAGCACTCAGTGCTCTTGACTACTGAGCCATCTCTCTAGCTTCATAATCAAGCTTCTCTCCTTCCAGTAATTATATTTCCTATTCTATTCCAGGTTTCTAATGCTAAATAAAATAGCACATTGACACCATATAATATATAACCTTCACTTTTTCTCATTGTTGTCATTGTCTTAGATTGCATAGTCATAAATATTCTAAAATTGCAAAAGGAGTAGTGACAGTGTCAAAATCATATTTTTCATTAATACTTTTATGGTATATACTGGACTGACTCAGTGCTGTTACTTCAGGATCTGTTTAAAGAAACTTAGGAAGTGCTTTCTTGTATCATTTAGAGGGCAAAAACTAAACAACAAATTTCTGATAATTTCTAGATTTACAAACATATTTCCTCTGTGGTTTCTCTCTACACTGGAAGAACAAGTTTCATATACTATTTCTTATGCTTCTGGTAGCTTACACAGAATTTCAGTACTTACATTCTCTAAACCAGGCTGGCCTCAAACTCCCAATGGGACACAGGATGACCTTGAACTTCTAAACTGCCTACCTCAAACTCCTGTGTACTAGCATTACAGGTGTGCGCCACCAGAACTTGGGTTCAAACCCAGGATTTCATGAAAGTAAAGCAAACAGTCTATTGAGTTATAACCCCAAGTTCTATTTTCACTCTTCTATTTGCACCCTTAACAAACATGCCTCCATAGAATTAACTATATTAATCCTTTCTAAAGTTACTCAAACTAATTGTTCTATTCCATTTAACAGCCACATAGAAATAGTCACAAAGACATAAGTTGAAAAGCATCATTTTCCCCTGTTAGTGAAAGGACACTCTTTTTTGAGATTATAACTCAAGCCCAGGGTTCTATAATGAACAATCTTGAGAGAATACTAGATGCTCAATCAAAAATCTTTACCATCCTTTATTCACTTCAATATGATTACTACCAAAATTTCTCATAATTTTCTACTCTTATCACTCTATCTCCAAAATTGTTGGATTGCTCTGTTCACCCTGACTGGTTACCCCTAGAACAAGTCACTAGAAAATGTTAATGTACGCTACAGTAGTCAAATTCACCTTTGATTTATCTCACTGAACATCTTTCATCCTTCTTTGTTTACCTGAGAAGTTACTATTACAAATTTCTCAGATGACTTACAATAATGAATTTTAGGCAAAATTTATACAATAGATTATCTCTAGATGCTAAAATGAAATGAATAAATAAAAATAATCTTTCTCCTTTCATAACATAGTTATGAGTTTACTTTCTTAAATTCTGGAACCTGAAAGTCCAAACAAAGACAACATAATACATTCACTGTGAAGGTTTCTCTTTCAGCATTTACTTAAAGGAAGCATTTCACATATGTTCAAAGTCACTTAAATTTTCTATATTTATAGATTTGAAAATTCATACAAAGGCACTGGAATGATTAAGTGAAAATAACTATATTTTTCTATTAGGTGTGGTTACTCTATGTAAACTTTTAATTTGACCTATAATAATATCAGATATACCATATTAGAGAAGTATGTTGCTAACTGTAGTATTTATATCAAAGCTAAAATGGATAAGTTGTAAATGGATAGGTCCATATTCCATTTAGTTGGGAAAATATGCAGAAATTCAATGAAAACATCAAATCAATACTATAACTCCATTCTTCAGGATAGTGTCTTGAATGAGATAGTTTTGTTAAATGAATAGACGAGAGAGATGTGGATAGGGGTAGTGAGGGAGGGAGGATGGAGTAAGAAAAGAAACAATAATGGCGATATTAATAATTGCCATTTCTTCATCCAGAACTGGTATGTATTGTAATCGTTAAGCTCTTAGTATTTGATTGTAAGAAACAAAATATTTTACTTTGTATTTATTACATCAGCAGTTGTAGATATTTCAAATGTGATCATCAATATCACCATTACTACTACGTCTACTACAGATAATATTTTCACTATGGAAATATTACAAAATGAGTAATATTTCTGTAAATATTAAATTCATTAGAAATAGGTTTATACCCAACAACTTTAGAAAAGTTTCCCACAAAATGATACCAAACAAATTGTATCCTTCTAAAATTGACAGACTGAAATCTAACCACAAAGACATAAGGCCTTCAAAATATATTTAAGGATATATGGGGTCAGCAATAAATAGTGAGATCCTAATTCAGTAACACAGGTTTTCTGATAAAAAGAAAAGAAGATACTATGAATGTGCTCATGAACAGAGAGCAGGTCATGTAAGGAAGATAGTGCAACTGCAACTATAGTCATATGCAAGCAAAAAATTAAAAGCTTTACCTAAAACCAATCATGGATTTCTTAATTCAAGATCTGTAAAAAATTAAGTCCTGTAGTTTAAGTCTTCCTGAGACTAACAGAATTTAGTACTAAGTAGCAGGGTGCTAGACTGGAAAGAAAGTTCAGCAGTTAATAGCACTGGCTGCTCTTGCAGCAGACCTTGGCTCTGTTCCCAGCATTCACATGGGATCTAAGAATGATCTATAACTCCAGTCCCAGGGGATATGACACTCTGTTATGGCCTCTGCAGTCACTGCACGACACAGATGTACTTACATACATCCAGGCAAAGATTCATACACATGCCAGATGTGGTGGTGCACACCTTTAATCCTAGCACTCAGGATGCAGAGGCAGGTGGATCTCTGTGAGTTCAATGCCAGCCTGGTCTACATAGTGATTGCCAGGTCAGCTGGAGCTATAGGGATACCCTGTCTCAAAAAGACAAAAAGAAAAGATTCATACACATAAAATTAGTTAATTTAAAAAGCAGGGTGCAGTTCTAAAACAAAAAGTGCAAAAATATAAAAGTACATGAACAATCCAAAGGAAGTACATCCAAAGACACAGTAAGATAAAGTCCATCCTAAAGCAGAAAGAAAGGCATAACAGGAAAATAATCGTGATGGCCCCTTGATCTTCTTTGGGCTTTCAGATTCCAGAATTATAAGAAAATAATTTCATGTAATTTAAGACACCTAGTCTGTGATTTTTGCTTATAGCATCCTGAACAGAGTAATATAGTATCAATTCTTCAATATGAGACTTAAGGAAAGTATTTCTGTCCATTTCTGCTCTGATTATAGGTACCCTGGATTTTTAATTTTTTTTTATTTTTATAAGCATTACACGATACAATATAAATACACTTAATGGGATTGTTTTAGATTGAAAGGAGCTTGCATAAATGATACTTCAAGCCAAATGTTACATTTTAGATTAAGGTTAGAATTGACCTTAAAAATAACCCTTCATTTGATAAATGATACAAAATGAAGCTCAAAGAGTTTATGTAAAATTACCAGCAGTTAGTAGCAGAGCAATCATTAGATGGCCATTTTTCGAAGGTACTAGTTCAGTGATATTTTCATTCAAGTACATTATACTGTCCTAGAGAGATGAAATCTTAAACGCATGAGAAAGTTCAAATTTTTTAGTGATGCTACCATATAGTAGGGGTAATAACAGTCATTATGGATAATTATTTCCACAAATTAAATTATTAACTTACAGTTAAAGTATATTCTTATAGACTATAGGATCAAGAGTAGGTATCAAATAGCAACCTGATACTAAGAAAGTTATTCCAAATCAGATGATATTCTGATTCTTGTAATCTGAAGTCACTGACATTAACCATTGTCATATGGATCAAATACAGTAAGCTTTTATCAGTGAAGTAAGGAAGTATGAGTTGTGTCATACTGTGTCATAACTAGATGGTTTAGTTAACCTCACTAGAATTTATTAATCTTGAAAATAAAATGGTAAAATGAATCATCTCTATAATTCCTTACAGATGTAATATTTATTCTACAATTCTGATACCAGGTAAAAATAATTGTACCTTTTAAGAGTTTGGTTAAATATATTCTTGGTTTTGTTCAATGCACAATTGCCAGAAATCCTAATTCTATTTAAACAAGCCCTATAAGAAATACTATCATGATAAAAAGAGATTTCATAAACTCAGCTAGGAAGTGACCTACCAAATACCTATCAACAGGGATTTCTACCAGGAAAAACATTAACTCTTAATAAGCAAGAACTCTAAGGTATTCTACCTTAAATTACCTCTCTCTACAGCTTTGCCCAACATCCAAATATCAATTCTAAAAGGATATGATAGATGAAAATTTAAACCTACTATAAAACTCGGGTGGGGTGGGGGGCATGGAAATGGAAGCAACTTTAGATTCCATTGAGAAATGATGTATGACTTATGGGAAAAGTTTAATGACAATAAAAAATAATTAATATATTAAATTAATTAAATATATTAAATATATATTTAAAATATTTAAAAATATTAAAAAACTTCAATAAAAATGTAGGAGGGAATCTTTGGGATGCATGTTAGGCAAAGTTTTCTTAAATCAACTAAACTGGTAAACAACTGGACTTCATTAAACTTAAAAATTTTTTTTCAAAAGACATTTAACATAATGAAATGACAAGAGACAGAATACTGAAGTACATTTTTAAATATAATGCTTTTACTGATGTTCTGTGTATTTTGTACATCAGTTTTCAGTTCAATTTAGACATATTCCCCTTTCTCTTCCCCCAACCCCACCCCAGTTCATGCATTCTGCCATATATGTCCTGTATCTTTCTCTCAGTCTTTGTTAAAGTTTTTCTATATGGAAGTTTATTGCTTTGGGCAGAATTTGACTGTATCAATCCATTCTTTGACCCAGTCCTTATGTTGTTGTTGTTCCCTCCCATTTGTATTGCTCCAAAATATGCCTATATAAATGTCATATATGTACCAGAATTAAGTGCTCTGGGAATAAACTGTATATTAACTCCGAAATATGTTTAAGAACTCGTATTTTTCCCTTTAATTTTATATTACTCTAAATTATGAACACATACCTTCCACGCATATATGTTAATTACCATGTCTGAAAATAAGGGGTAAGTTAACTCTAGGGCTCATTAAGAAGTTCACATTATAACAGCACTTTGCTTTCAGATAGAAAGAAATATAACAATAACATTGCTCAGCTTGCCTTTCAACTGGAAATTTGGTGCTAGCATCCACAAATGAGGGAAACCATTCCCCGTTATTTTTGTTGTTGTTTTGGTTTTTTTTTTGATGGGGGGACTGTGTTACTTCACTTAGCATAATGGCTTACAGTTCCATCCATTTACATAAAAGATGACATTATGAACTACATTTTTTTCAAGGCCAATTTTTTAATTGAAGCTTTGTGCATTTCTTACAAAATTTCAAATCAAATCTTGACCCAGGCCCTCCTCCCTGCCCCCCACCCCACCAGAGATCATGCATTCTGCCAAACATGTTTTTCATCTTTTTCTTGGTCTCTCTCAAAATTCTCAATGCAGAAGTTTACTGTTTCGACCACAAGTTCACCGTTTCAGTTTTTGACCCAGTCTTTTTCTTGTTGCTGTTGTTATTCCTTCCAATATGCATCACTCCAAAATATGCATATATGCATGCCACATATATCATAGTTTTTAGCATCTTCAGCTTATCATTTTTTCTTTATTAGGCTGTTTGAAGGCTCCTCCTTGCCAAGCCCAAACCACCATCAGTTCTGCCCTTGTGTTCCACACTGGGGTTTTCCCTTCCCATGGTCACCAAGTGAATGAGGTCCAGTAAGCACCACGTCCTGTCTTGATCTTCCTATACTGGTCTCCATGATACAGTCTGGGTAGTCTAACAGTGGAAGTCGATACTCTGAAGAGGCTGAAACCCCAGTAGTAGCTCAGTCCACAAGTTGGATGCCTCAGCAGGCCCCATCTGGCACTGAAGGTTTGGAGGATTCTTGGAAAGATATGAGTCTTCAGTCCATACTGGAAGGTTGAAAGCTGTGTCTCATGTCTTTGAAGGATGGCAAAAGCAGTGGCAGCCACAGGGTATTTGTACTTGCTAGTAAGACAGGCAAAATATCTGTGCTCTTTTTTTTTTTTTTTACTTTTTGTCTTTTTACTAATATCTCAAGTTTTATACCTGAAGTGCAATTTCTCAGGCCTTACTATTTATTTATTTATGGTTATACTTTCCTTATGGATGTTTAAGGCCACACAGCCCAGATTAACCAAGGTTTTTGTTTTCTCAAGGTCAGTTGAAGATCTGTTCCTCAAGGTTTTTTTTTTTTTTTGGGGGGGGGGCCTGGCTCCTTTTGGCTTTTCAATAACCAGTTCCATACACTTGAGAACAAAGTCAGGTCTTGCTAGACCAAGCTTCCCTTTTTGATGCATGAGTAGAATTTCCTCTTTATAGACTGGACACTGGCTGAAGTCCCATTAGTGGATCTCCAAGACCTCTCCACACAGGAAGACTGATGACTCATATTTGCAAGACATTTCAAGAGATGGCCCTATGCATTGTCCCCTGGGACTTAGTTGACTTCTGAGGGCAAGGAACAAATTTATCCCTTAAGACCCTCAGCCGAATTGGTATGGGCATTAAGTACGGTCATTAAGTATCCAGAAAGGCTAAGTTACACCAGCCTGATACTTTTAATTACTGTATAATATTTTAGAAAAGGCTTGGACACAATCTCAAGCAGCCTTGTATAAGAAATACTAAGACGCACTCCTATAAAATAAATACTGTGGTTAGATATAATGTCCTAATAAACTAGTTTTTCCTCATTTTTTTGATCTTATATTACTCTAAAATATGTGTACATACCCTCCACCCATATACCCAAAATTCTTAAGTCTGAAAATAAGTGGTAGCTTAGTTCTAGAACCTGTTAAGGGATTCACAATATAAGAACACAGTTGTTTTCAGATCGGGACAAATATAACATTAACGTTGCTCAGTTTGCCTTACAACTAGGTAATTGGCATTAGCATCCACAGATGAGGGATACCATTTGTCACTTGCTTTTCTGGGACTGTGTTGCTTCAATTAACACAATATCTTCTAGATCCATTCATTTACCTGCAAAGTTCATGATGTCATCTTTCTTTACCTCTGCATAAAAGATGACATCACGAAGTACATTATTAAACAATTATTTTATAAAGGACTTGCCATCTGAATGCAGTCCAGAACTGGTCAAAGGCAGAGACTGTCTGTGAGATACTTAACTCTAAGTGACACATCTTCAATGCAACCTTAACACATAAAATAAATACACCTCCAACTCTCACCAAAGAATTTCCCTCATGCAGCAGATGGTGATTAACACAGAAAGTCACAACTGGCCAAAGTGCCAAAAATAGGCTTCAGAGCACCTGTCCCTGAAGAAGATACCTATTTCAAACTTCTGTTAGCCAAAGCTCTGAGATCACTGGAAAGAGTAGATGGAAAGCTTGTAAGAGTCGGTGCTGGATGACCCAAGGAAACAGAGACTTTTAAACAGCTGGTCAGTTATTCATATGAGCTCACAGCAATGGTAACAGCATATACAAGTCCTACACATGCTCAAATCAGAAAGAATCTCAGTGTAGACATGAGGATCCGCCTGCCTCTGCCTCCCCAGTGCTAAAATTAAAGGCGTGTGCCACAACACCCAGGCCATTCTGCTTTTTAGACGTAGCTTGAGGCTAACTAAATTAAACATGCCATATCTGTTGTAAGCCAGAAGAATGATTTAAATAACCCAATATTTACCTAAATTTCATACTCAGATGGTCAGAAAGTATCAAAAAGATCAATAGATATCCGTAGAATCCTCATTTAGCACTCAACACAGCTCGTTTATAATATCCACCCGCTGCCCAGGGGAAGCGGGAGATAGATATAGGAGATGATGATGAGTAGAGATGCTATTAGAGCATAGATAGTATATATGTGTGTGTGTGTGTGTGTGTGTGTGTGTGTTTCTGTGTGTGAGAGACAGAGACAAAGACAGACAGAGGAGAACTATATAAAATTCTGCAACTCAGAAAAGCTAGAATTTAAATACACCTCTGCCATTTGCAATCTGACTATATATGTATATATGTGTGTGTGTGTGTGTGTGTGACATATATATGTGTGTGTGAGAGAGAGTAAAGTTGGGGGTGGAGATAGAAATAGCTGTATGGTTAAGAGCACTGGCTGCTCTTATAGAGGACCTGAATTAGTTCCCAGCACCCACATGGCAGCTGACATATGAATTTCTAATTCCAGGGGATCTGACACCCTGTTCTTGACTCTTCAGGCATTGTATACATATATTTTACCTACACACATGCAGTCAGAACACTTAATACACATAAAAAAAAGGTAACAAATTAAAATTTTAATGAGTAAGGTTGAACAACAATGTCTCTAAACATTGCTGTAATGTAACATTTTATGCTTTCTATTCTTAATGTTTAAGGCAAAATTTTAAAGCCAATAAATTTTTTCAAATCACATTATAGTAATTTGTAGTCTTTTTAAATGAATGGGTCCATTGAAATTAAATCCTTAAGACATATGATATGTAAATCAAATCTAATGGTCTCAGAGTTCAATAATTTGCATACTTTCCAATAAATAAAGAATACCACAGTTTTCCAGAAATAATGGCTAAACAATTCATACGTCCATTTGGCATAACCTCTGAAAACAGAATAGCTTTTTCATTCTAGATGCAATTAACTAAAAGTAAAATGATTGTTCTTCTGGGACAGGGAACTAAAAACACTAATTTGAAATCAAGGAATTGCCATGCATATTTATTACAGTTATTCATGAGACTATTATACCAAAAGACACCTTTATTTCAAAAGAAAATAATTATTTCACCAATATCATGACAGCATAATAGATTGATACCTCACTATAGATATAAGAAAAAGACTTTGCTTCATAAGTATTTATGTAGATTAATTGATGATGAAACAAATATGTAGTTATTGTTTCATTTCTTTTCCACCTCATCCATAATATCTAGACCTTTTTAGACAATAAGCATGATTTTGATCCCAATATTACTGTATTGAACCATGCCCATTTCTTTGCCAATTGCAGTTTACTAGTGAATGAAGAAAACTGGTATGCCAATATTGCTGATATCTATACGCCAATATCATATCACTATAAAAAGAAATTAAATTTTAATTTCAAATTACCAGTTCTACAATTTTGTCCTCCATAATTTATCTTTCCTCTACCTAATATTATTATCATGACAACATTTTGGCCACTCTAATATACATTATCATGGTACACTGTTAGGTACTGTTTAAGCTCACAGAGAAGCTAGGTATGAAATCAGGGCTGTCACACATATCCTCATTTCAAACCTAAGCTTGTCTATCTCGAAGCATCCTCCAAGGCCCCTTGTCTGGGGATGGGTTACCTGCCCCCCAATTCTGTGACAAGGAGGAGATAACAGAAAAGTAACTCAGGATTAAAAATAGTGTACCCTTGAAAACAGCTGGAAAGTAAACTATTTCCAACAGATGTTACTATTTCTTATCCCCAGATACAAAAATGCAGGGAGTGAGAAAGAGAAGCTGGGAAGTCCAGCCAAGGGGAGTTCATCCAATGAGAAGTTGAAGAGGATTTTCTCAAACAGGTAGTCCAGCTGACTGTCTCAATATCCCCAGTTGGTTTCTGAGAGATCTTGTAAGCACTTGAATTGATGGTGCTTCCTTCCTGTTGTTATTTCTTCTTTTATTTGCACACCTCATCTGAAGGGTCACTCTGCTCTGCCAAGGATTGACTCTAATGGAAACTTAAGGTAATTCTCTTAAAGGGATCTGACCAGTCAATTTCTGATAGATGTTTTGATGACATTTTGCTATCTACCTATCTACGTACCTACCTATTATTTGTTATTGATTAGTTTAACTTGGATTATTCCCTTTATAATTAATACACGTTAAAAATTGGAAAATATGGGGCTGGAGAGATGGCTCAGCAGTTAAGAGCACTGACTGCTTTTGCAGAGGACCCGAGGTCGATTTCCAGCACCTACATGGTACCTAACTACAGTTTGTGAGTACAGTTCCAGATAATCTAATGACTTCTTCTCATCTCTGCAGGCATTGCATGAAACAGGTGCACTTACACACATGCAGGCAATGTACTCATACACATTTAAAAAACTGAAAATATGGCTATCATAGACTGTACTTCAGACTATACAGAAGAGTCACTAACTTTACATATAATGTATAAACTAAGATATACACATCCAAGTTAGCATTTGCCAACTACTGTGTGTAATATTTTAACAGTTTGCTAGCTGAACTCAACTTGTTGACAAATTCATTTAATGACTACATTATAGCATTTTGAATTCTCAGTAATAGAGAAATCATAATACTACATATCATTTTAACACAGCTGCCAGATATTCCCTTTTCCTTGTCTTCTTACATTGCAGTAAAGTCACCAAGATACCCTGTTTATATTCATTTAAATCACGTATTAATTCCATAAGAATAGAAAAATATTTTTGTATTTAGATATTTTTTAAAATAAAATATTTTATTGGTGTTTTGTGTGTTTTATACATCATTTCTCAGTCCAGTTAGACACACTCCCTCTTCCACGCCCCCCACCCCAGTTCATGCATTCTGCCAATACATGTCTTGCATCTTTTTCTCAGTCTTTTTAAAGTTTTTCTCTGCAGAGGTTTATTGTTTGGGCAGAGGTTAAATGTTTCAGTCAGTTCTTTGATCAGTCTTTTTGTCATTGTTGTTCTCTTCGATTTGTATTGCTCCAATGTATGCCTATATATACATCACATATATACCAAAATTATGACCTTTGAAATAAACTATATGCTAAGTTCAAAATAGTTTAGGAGTTCACATTTTTTCCTTTAATTTTATATTACTCTAATATATGAATGCATACTCTCCATACATATACCACAATTACAAAGTCTGAAAATAAGTGGTTAAGGGATTCACATTGTAACAGCATAGCTGCCTTCAGATAAAAAGAAATATAACTAACTTTGCTCAGCTTGCATTTCAACTAAGGATTTGGTGCTAGTACCCACAATGAGGGATCCCATTCATCCTTTGTTTTTCTAGGACTGTGTTACTTCACTTAGCATAATGGCTTCAAATTCCATCCATTTACTTGCAAAGTTCATGATGTCATCTTTCTTTATTGCTGCATAGAATTCCATTGTATAGATGTACCACATTTTCTCTATCCACTCCAGTGGGGGAAACATGGGTTGCTTCCAGCTCTTTGCTATTGTGAAGAGAGCTACAATAAACATAGATGTGCATGTATCTCTGCCGTAGGTAGTCTTGTGGGTATATACCTAGGAGTGGTATGACTGGGTCAGGTGGTAGGCTCATTTTCAGTTTCTTGAGAGTTCTCCACACCGCTTTCCATAGGGGTTGCATGAGTTTGCATTCCCACCAGCAGTAGATGAGTGTTCCACTTTCCTCACAACCTCTCCAGCATTTGGTATCCTTTGTTTTCTGGATCATAGCGAGTCTTACTGGGTAAGATGAAATCTTAAGGCAGTTTTAATTTGCATTTCCTTAATTATTAGTGGTGATGAACACTTTTTTAGATTGAAGCTCTGTGCATTTTATTATATACGATTACAAATCAAATCTAGAAGTGTTATCCCCTCCCTATGCCCCCGACCCAACCAGATCTCATGCATTCTGCCAAACATGTTTTTCATCTTTTTCTCAGTCTTTCTCAAAATCCTTCATGCAGAAGTTTACTGTTTCAAGCAGAAATTCACCATTTTGTCAGTTCTTTGACACAGTTTTTTCTGTTGTTGGTGGCAGTGTTCTTGTTGTTCCATCATACATCACTCCCAAATACTTGGACAAAAGTTCAAGCAGCCCCGTGCAAGAAATATGTACAACTAGGTAATTGGCACCAGCATCCACAGATGAGGGATACCGTTCATTTGTTTTTCTGGGACTGTGTTACTTCACTTAGCATAATATCTTCTGGTTCCATCCATTTACCTGCAAAGTTCATGATGTCACCTTTCTTTACCACTGCACAGAACTCCATTGTGTAGATGTACCACATTTTCTCTATCCACTCGTCAGTTGAGGGGCACTTGGGTTGGTTCAAGCTCTTCACTATTGTGCTATTGTGCTATTGTGAAGAGAGCTGCAATAAACATGGCTGTGCATGTATCTCTGCAGTAGGAAGAGTCTGGTGGATATATACCCAGAAGTGGTATGACTGCGGCAGTGGTAGGTTCATTTTGAGTCTTCCAAGGGTTCTTCGCACTGTTTTCCATAGTGGCTGTACGAGTTTACTTTTCCACCAGCAGTATGGATGAGTGTTCCCCTTTCCCCACAACCACTCTAGCACTTGGTATCAATTATTTTCTTGATCCTAGCCAGTCTTATCGGAGTGAGATAATATCTTAAAATGGTTTTAATTTGCATTTATTTGCATTTCCTTAATTATTAGCGATGTTGAACATTTATTTTTATTTGATTTTTTAATAAGTAATAAAAATAATAAGTAATAAGTAATGAATATAAGCATCCTTCATGTAAAACAAATTTGCAAGCAACTATGCCCAAACTTATACAGCCCAAGGCCCCCATTGTCCAGCTGGAGGGGCTTGTATGTACAATCATGTTGATCAAATAAGAGTCCAGTCTATACTGCTGTAGTTTCACAATTCACCCCAATCGCAGCCCTTACATTCTACCACGCCCCCTCTTCCACAGATTGTTCCCTAGTCTTTAGAAAAGGGACACAAGTAGGCAAGAAGCAAAACAGTCTACTTTCTCTGGGGATGTCATTTTGGACTCTGATCGGTTCAGGCTGTTTCCTTTCATGGGTTGGCAGTGAACACTTTTTAAATGCTTCTTAGCCATCTTCATTTGTGAAGTCTTTGTTCAGCTCTTTACTCCATCTTTTGAGTAGGTCATTTGTTTTCTTCCTCCTTTGTTTTTTAAGTAGTTTAATTTTAGATCCCTCAAGGAGATTGAAGAAGATACTAGAAGGTGGAAAAACCTCCCATGCTCATGGATTGGAAGACTCAGTACAGTAAAAATGACCATCCTACCCAAAGTAATGTACTTTGGGTACATAATGATCAATGCAATCCCAATTAGAATCCCCACAAGCTTCTTCACAAACCTAGAAAAATACATCCTAAAGTTCATATGGAGAAACAAAAGACCCAGGATAGCCAAAGCAACCCTGAGCAAAAAGAGCAATACAGGGGAGATTTCCATACCAGACTTCAAAACTATGTTACAGGGCTATAGTCATGAAACAGCCTCGTATTGGCACAAAAACAGACCCATAGGTCAATGGAACAAAACTGAGGATCCAAACCTAAGTACATCCAATTTCAGCCACCTCATATTGCACAAAGGGGCCAAGAAGACTCAATGGAGGAAAGAGTATCTTCAGCAAATGGTGTTGGCGTAACTGGATCACCACTTGTAGAAGAATCAAACTAAACCCCTACCTCTTGCCATGCACAAAAATCAGCTCCAAATGGATCAAAGACCTCAATGTGAAACTGAAAACTCTGAAAATGATAGAAGAAAATGTTGGTAATAAACTGCAAGTCATAGTCGTAGGAAAAGACTTTATAAATTAGACAGCAGCTGTGCAAACAATAAGGTTGACAATTGACAAGTGGGACCTTATTAAACTCAAGAGCTCTGTACAGCAAAAGAAACATCAAAGGAGTAAAGGGAAAACCCACAGAGTGGGAGAAAACCTTCACCAGTGATACATCTGATGGAGCATTAACATCCAAAGAGAAGAAAATAATTTTGGCTTCAGAGATGTTGTGCTGGACAGCTTTCGTGTCAACTTCACATACATTGGTCTTAATTGGGGAATTGCCTCCAGTGAACTGGCCTGTAGCCATATCTATGGGGTATTTTCTTGATTATTGAGTAATGTGGGAGGGCCTGGGCCACTGTGGACATGTGCTACCTATATTGTATAAGAAAGCAGGCTGAGCATAGGCCAGGAACAAGCCAGTTAAGCAGTATTCCTCCATTGTGTGCACTTCAGCTCCTGCTTCCAGGTTCCTGACCTGAGTTCCTACCTCAGACTCCCTCAGTGATAAACTCTGACCCAGGAGATGTAAGCTAAATCAACTCTTTCCTCCCCAAGTTGGTATAAGTCAGAGTGTTAAAGCAAACCAGAACAACTGGGGATATAGCTCAGTGGGTAAAAGTACTACTTCTGAAAGCATGGCATGGACCTGAATTTGAATCCTCAGTATCAATGTGAAATTATGGCCATGGCTGCACATGCCTGTAACCCCAATTTAGGGGGCAGGAACAGGAAGATCCTGAGAGCCCACTGTCCAGCTAGTCTATCTGAAATGGTGAGCTTCTACTTCAAATAGAGATCTTGTCTTAAGGACAAAGAGGATAGCGATAGAAGATGACACCCATCAAATCATACTCTAGCCTCTCCATGTACATGCACTCACATACATGCACCACCTCTTCCCCTCCTCTCTCTCATGCACCATCTCTCTCTCTTTCTCTCTCATGGATTCTCTTTCTCTCTCTCTCTCTCTCTCTCTCTCTCTCTCTCTCTCTCTCTCTCTCTCCAGAAGCACGTGCATGTGTGCCCGATAACATTTTCTTAAAAACAGTGTATTTTTTCTTACTTACAGAGCCTTATTTGACAGTAAAATAAAATGAATAGTAAACCTTGCATCAGAAGACCTGAATTTTAATCTCAAATGGGTTGTGTCCCATAACAACTGAGTTAAAATTTTAAGCCTCAAGAGTGTCTCCACAAAGAAAGGCTGATTATAAGGGCAAGCAAATCAAAAGGGCTATAAAAAAGAAATCAAAGGACTATGGATGCCCTACAGAGTCAAGCAAGTTTTTGCTAAATATCATCTGCAGGATTTACACTGGCTTGGGTTCCAAAAAAATAAAGACTTTATAATGTATATGTAAGGCCCTCTATTATTATTATTTCTTAGTTAAGGGAGAAAAATAAGTGAATGAGTGCATTGTTTTTATATTTAGTAGACCTCTTTTAGGAAGGGAGAGGAGTAAAAAAGAAGGGAGGCCACATTATTAAACTCAGTCAAGTTCTCACTTGTGCAAATAAAAAATAAAAGCATTTTCGATCCTACTAATGAAGCACAAGCAATTAGATATATAGGTATTTAAACAGTATTGTTATCGTAGGTTACTTTGGTATAGACACAGATGTTTGGATGGTATGTTAATCCATGAATTATATTTTTTCCTGTTGAATATGACAGGGTCTTACTGTGGCTTAAAACATCTCCTGACCATTAGAGGGTGCAAGCTTGTGGCATCAGCCATGGGTTATTCCTCCAAGGAGAGAGCCAATAGCCAATTAGATTTGGGATATACAGGCATATGGCTGCCTCTGCTGCTGTCCAAGCAGGTGAGGTGTAGCTGGTGCTGACGGAGGAGTCTTGCTTGACTCAGGGAGACCCATAAGGTTATTCCTGGACAAACTGTCAGCCCATGAAAGAAAACAGCCAGAATTGACCAGAGTCCAAGACAACAGCTCCAGAGAAAGTAGACTGTTTTGCTTCTCATCCACCTGTGCCCCTTGTCTAAGCCTAGGGAAAAATTTGCAGAAGAGGGGGCGAGGTAGAATGTAAGGGCTGTGATTGGGGTGAATGGTGAACCTACAGCAATATAGCCTGGACACTCATTTGNGCTGGATGGTGGGACCAAGGGGCTGTGTGGGTTTGGACACAACTGCTTGCAAATTGGTTTTACATGAAGGATGCTTGTACTCATAAATTATCACTTATTGCTAAAAAATGGAAAAAACAGAGGGAAAGATGCAGGACAATTATGGCAGAATGCATGATCTGGGATGGGGTGGAGTGGGATGGGGGGAAGGGAAGGGGAAATATGCCTGAACTGAATTGGAAAATGATGTATGAAATACACAAAGCATCAATAAAAAAACAAAACAAAAAATAAAATAAAATAAAAATAAAAGCATTTTCAAATAGACAAGAATTCAGAAAATACACCATGAATATTAAACTACAGAAGAAAGGGAGTAAGGGAAGGAGGAGAAAAAGGGGAAAGATAGAGAGGGGAAAGATGGAGGCTTACATTTAGTGCCACACTTAATCATCCTAAAACTTATATTATATTAGTATTACCCTCATTCTCTAGGTAGTAGAATGGAGACTCAGAAGAGAAAGAACTATTCCAAGATAATATAGCTATTTCAGAATGCTATAATTTTAAAGTTATGCAATTAGAAGCCATTCACATTGGTCGTAGTACCTCAAAAATTACTTCAAAGTCTTATAAACAGCATAAATCTGTTACATGACAATAAAAATCAAAACCAATTATGATCCTTTAAACCCTCCAATACAATATTTGAATTTTAACTATTTTACTAAAAGCTTGGCATTTCAAGAAGTGTAACAATTGATGTTTGAATATATTCCTTTGCATCTCAGAAGTTGAACAAAATACAGCTTTTTAAAAGCATATATTTACGGGGGCTGGAGAGATGGCCTAGTGGTTAAGAGCGCTGACTGCTCTTGCAGAGGACCCAGGTTCGATCCCCAGCACCCACATGGCAGCTGAGAACCGTCTTAACTCCTGTTCCAGGGGAATCTGACGCCCTCTTCTGACCTCCAAGGCATTGCACGACACGGGTGCACAAACCTACATGCAGACAATACATTCATACACATAAAAAAAATAAAATAAAATAAATAATAAAAATACAAATAAAATATTTTTAAAAAAATAAAAATAAAAGCATATATTTATCATCTAAGTTCTGAATAAACAACAATGGTGTCAGCATACACAAGATTCATGCAAACTCAATCAGACAAAAACCAGCACAGAACTGGGGAAACAAGCACTGATTACTGCTGGGTGAGGGAGAATTAATCTTCCTTAAGGGAGAGACTGTAGATAGGCTGACTAGACTTAAGTGGAAGAACTTGCACAGGAGGGACATCTGGGTACACAAACTTGATTTGATAGGCCTTAACATATATGACAGAATGCGTGAAATCCAGTGGGGGCCCTGCCGGGTAGGGTGAGGGGATGAGGTATAAAGAGGATTAAGATGTTTTGTATGAAATACACCAAAAATTCTATGCTAATATACAGAAAGAAGAATTAGTGTACAGGATGCACAGGGACCAAAGATGTATACTTAAACTTTCTATAAGGTTGCAATTCAGTATCTTCAATAAAAATAATAAATAATAATGGGACAATAAAGGAGAGGTAATAAACTAAAAGAAATTTTAACCAACTGCAATATAGAGACCTTATTGAATTCTTAAATGGATCAGCTTACAAAAATTGTAAGATAATTGGCAAAACATGAATGTCATAAAATATTAAGAATTTAAAGGAAATCAGGTGGAATGGTACTGTAATTTTCATTTTTAGAGTGTCCATGATTTACAGATACATACAAAATATTCCTTATGCATAGAGTTTGAGACCAGAATTATTTCAGATTCTGGAGGTTTTGCAGATTTTGAAATATATGCAGATTTCCCCCTTGAGTATTCTTTTTTTATTCTTTTTAAAAAAAATTTTATTTATTTTTGTAATTGTATGAATGTACTGTCTGCATGTATGTTTGTGCACCCATGTCGTGCAATGCCGCGGAGGTCAGAAGAGGGTTTCAGATTCCCCTGGAACTGGCGTTCTCCTGGAATTGGAGTTACAGACGGTTCTTAGCCACCATGTGGTTGCTGGGGATCGAACCCGGGTCTTCTGCAAGAACAATCAGTGTTCTTAACCGCTAGGCTATCTCTCTAGCCCCGCCCTTGAGTATTCTTAATGAAGTATAAAATTTAGCAAAATCTGAAACAGTGTTAGTTTTTTGTTTTGTTTTGTTTTGAACATCATAACATCCCTCAAAAAATGTGAAATTTTGAAACATTTCACCTTTTGACTTTCAGATTGAGGATGTACATATTGCCCACCTAATACTAAATTGTTTGTGGATGCAGTAATTAAATAACTGGAATTTGCTCCAAAAGAAGACATTATAGGAGACTCAAAATGGTAGGAACAGTAGGAAAGCAATTCTAGCTATACAGTAAGAATAACTGAAACTGAATCTACTTCACATATATTTGAGATTTGTACAAGTTAGAAAAAAAGTGTATCTGGATGGTAAGAAAACAACAAATTAAAAGATAGATATATAGGACAGTTTCAGGCATCCTCTTCTCTCAAAGTACTGATAAAATTAATAATTGTCATTACTGCTTATTATTAAAAACATATGTAGTGATATGACTATTAAATGATACAGAATGTCCCTTATTATGGTAAATTCAGGTAAGTTTAAGACAGTACCAAAAAGTGATTAACCATGCTGCACTGATATGCCTCATCACAAAAATAATCTACATGAATTGAATGAGCATGTTTTACTAGGAAATGTAAGCATCATTTATTTATAGATTAAGCTAAAGAAACTTGTATCTAAAACTCTCCCCACACTTCCATTTCTCCACACACTCTCTTCTTTTACTCCTCAATTTGTACTTTAAAGTGAAAAACAACAGGATGAGTCGGTCCTCATTGTAGTTCAAATGATATTCAGAATTCATTAACTATTTATCATCCTGAATACCAAAAGGTGTGCCTAGAACTGAATATCTTCAATATCACTTTTTTTTTTTTACTTTCTAGATAGTCCCATGACAGTATATATAAATATTTATGCTGTCAGTTAGACTCCATTGCTTTCTCCTCTGAATCATCATGCCAGGCAATTCTTCATACTTATTCAAAGTCTCCAGCCCCTCTCAGAACACTATGGGATTTTCAGAGTGAGTCTTTAGCTTAAGTCTAACTTCAGAAAAATCGTGGTTTTTCTCCTCACTTGATGCTATGTTTTTCACTGTTACTACTCTCTTTCCCTCTCCAATTTTCTCTTTCTTCACAAGAGATTGGGAGTGGGCAAGATGCAGATAACGACCCTCATTATTTAGTAAGGTGCTGACTGCTGTGTGCACCCAACATAACAAAGGTTCCTTTACATGAAGTAATTCTGATGCCTATCACAGACTAAGAGAGGAAGAAAAGCTGTTAATGATTTGCTCACTGTGTAATAATTTGAACCAAGCACCTGTTATGTGTCTGGAGTCAGATATGATCAACTCCTTTCAGCCTTTTCAATATATGAAGAAAATACATTAAAATTCTCTCTTCATTAATAAGGTATTATAATTTCATAACATCCAAGTATATTGCTAATCATACCACAAAAGTACCCAGCACTGACCTTTAATGGTTCACATTTTGGTTACTGGTTACTGTCTCTAAGTTATATCCAGTATCCAGATGACTGATAATGTTGAATTGCTACACTCTTCTTAATTTTCTTATTTATAGCTGCCATTTATCACTAATGGAAATAATATCAGGGGTCATTTTAACTGTGTAGCTATTTAAAATAGACTGTTAGCAAAAGGGAACTAGAAAAAAAGTGGTTAGAACTTTAAAACCATAACATTTTACTAACAGCATATTAAATGAGCTTTATATAATATTTTCATAATAAATTTATATCAAAATCTAAAATGTTAAGAGATTAGAGGTTTT
The DNA here is from genome assembly GCA_009823505.1 of Rhizomys pruinosus. NCBI lineage: Eukaryota > Metazoa > Chordata > Mammalia > Rodentia > Spalacidae > Rhizomys > Rhizomys pruinosus. The sequence continues at coordinate 1,295,894 of VZQC01008144.1, forward strand.
AGCTGATGTGCTCAGAGATTAAGACAAAGTGAATATCAACATTTGTGTGTTCTTGTGGTGGCTGGTAATCGGGCCCAGAACCTTACAAATATTAGGAAAGCACTCTAACACTTAGTTACACTACCAGCCCTAGCAAAGTACTTTTGATTAAAATCTGTTCAGTAATTCTTTCTAAAAATAACTGAATACAGTATCATATCTATAAGAATAATACTATTATTGTACCTCTTATATCAAAGAAATTCTAGGATTTCTATTTTAGATATCAAAACATCATATAAAGTAAAAGCTATCCATGGTATGAATTTATTGAGATACACTGTGACAACTTAACATTTTCTTTTGTTAATGTACTTTAAACACAAACATTTTTCAATATATATTTCTATCTAATTTTTGTGCAGTTCAAAAATATCTCTTAATAATATTTAGATCACCTCCTTATCTGAGTCAACCATAGACAACCCCTCCAGATTTCATCCATCTTTCATATATGGTAGGGCATATCAAGTTAAGTTTATGGCCCCAGATGTCCCTTCATGTAAGTTTATCCACTGGAGCCTTGTCAGCTTCCACCTTCTTAAAGACCAACTCACCACCAGTACATTTCTGACACAAATCAGGCAGCCTAAAATAATGTGAACTATATATTATGCTTAACTAAAATATTATGAAAATAAATATATTAGCTCAGGCTGCCATAACAAAATGTCAGAGACTGGACAGCATAAACAAAATTATTTCCCACAATACTGGAGGCAAGAAGTCTGAAAACAGGGTGCGAATATGGTGAATTTTAGTGAGTACTTAGCTTGAAGATGGCTGTTTCTTGTTGACTGACAGCGTTTTTTCCTACTAAGGTAGAGAGACAGAGACAAACAGAACAAGAAGAACCACAAAATTTTAACTCTCCCACTTACTGTAAAAATATTAATCTTATCTGATGAAGGCCACACTCATGACCTCACACCCTTAAAGGATCTTATCTCTAAGCCATTGAAAATGTGGCTTAGTTCTTCAACAAGTGAATTTGAAGGACACACAAGTAGATCCATAACAATAAACATGGATCTCTGTTCTGTCTTTCCATTACTTCTTTGCCATTATTTTCAAAAACTGAATTCTTGTTGGAATTAAAGGGAAAAAAACACTAGAAAAGACAGTATATTATCACAAGAGACAACACAAAAGAGAACCTATGCAATTATTAGAAGAAATATATATTTTGTTTTCATAAAAATATTCTCAGCATCCTTTGAGATCACTAATAACTGGTATTTGCTGTTAAAAGCCTGGTGTGATGGCATATGAGTTTAATCCCAGCTCTTTGTGAGGCTAAAGCAGACATATTTCTATGAGTTTGAGTCCAGCCTGGTCTATACAAAGAGTTCTGGGCCATCCAGGACTGCATAGCAGGACTCTATCCCTACCAAAAGGGAGGGACAGTAAGAGGAAGGGAGGTAGGGAAAAATAAAAGATAAGCTCACTATATCTGTGAGAAATAAGTATTACTATAAAACTAAAAGTATTCTACCAAGTATATACCATTTTGAGTATGTGAGTCTAAGTTACCTAATAATTAAATATTCATTATTGGTTGTGTTTATCAATAAAAAAATAAATTTTCTAACCTATTCTTATGGATATACCCTGAAGTATAGGGGGAGAAGAAAACCGAATGAAAAAGGGATAAAAGTCAAATAAGACACTTATTTCCTTGAAAATGTGATAGAGCCTGCACCAAATAAAACAGTACTTTGCTTTCTACTTTAAAAAAAGTTTTATTATTTTATTTTAGGTGTATGAGTGTATTGCCTGCATAAATGAAAGTACATGTACCATGATGTACAATGCCAGAAAAGGTCAGAAAAGGGCATCATATTCCATTGGAACTGGAGTAATGAATGGTTGTTAGCTCCCATGAGGGCAGTAGGAATAGAATCCAGGTCTTTTGCAAGAGCATTCAGTCCTCTTAACCACTAAGCCAGCTCTCCAGCCAATGATTTTTTTTTAAATATTAATAATGTTCGATGTTACTAACAGTTTTATAAGTTGATATTCTTTGTCCCATCAGATCATCATTAAAGTAGTTGCGATAGAATGGTTATATTCAGAAATTTTTCTTCTCATTTAAATCTACAGTTTATTCGTGTGCCTGAGAGAACCAGGGGTTAGAATAGTCATATTCTTTAATTTTAATTTCTACTTTTCCAAAATCAATGCATCTGTTCAGAAAAGCTAAATGATACCCAGAGGTTCTTAAGACAAACTGATTGGTAAATGAATAGTCAAGATTTGACTAGAGGCATCATGAGCAGTTCCATGCTGTTCTCCTTCCAGCCTGGGACACAGGTCCCCTCCTACTCTTTCTGCCCAAGATTTCTGAACTACCCTCTTGACGCTGCCCACTGCATCCTCATCCCCTGCACCCAAACTAGCTACATTCTCTTGCTTCAGGGCCTACACCTACTCTACCTAATTTGCTAGACCCTCCCCAGGCTGTACCCACCCCACCTTGCCTTTGGCTCCCCTACTGACTTTCCCAACACAGTCTAACTACTACCCTGCCTCTGGCCTAGGTCCACTCATGCTCTTTTGGCCTCAGATGTCCAGACTAATCTCCTACTCGAGATTACACCCACTGTGTGCCACACTACCCTTAGTTCTAGGAACCCCTCCTGTTTCTCCCTGGAATTTCCTCACTTACCTGGTAGAACCCAGCCACTAGACCCCCCCCCCCAAAGCCTTGAATTATCTCTGCTTTACTGGAGAGGATTCACTAATCAGCTTGGAATCATCTTGTCCCACAAATAAAGTCAAAACAAAGAACCTGACACACACACTAAATTATTATTCATACTTAAGTATAAAAAGCATCTAAGCTACAGCAACAATATAAACAACCAAAGTTCAATTAAAGAAAGGCAGACTAGAATTTCATATCAGATACACAACCAACAAAAGAAATCCATATGCACAAATGACAATGCTAAAACATAAATAATATGAAATACAGAGAGAAAATGTCATCAACAAAACCAACCGGTCCTACAGAACTGTACTACAATGAGAGCCAATCAGTTTAAAAGAATAATCATAAACAAAATGAAAGAAATTAAAGAACTCAAAAAGGATAGGAATAAAGTCCTGACTGAAGCTCCAGAAAACATAAATATACAATTCAATAAAGTGACAAAAACTATTCAGGACTTGAAAAGTGGATTCACAAAAGAGAAATATTGAGGAAAAATAGCAACAAATGAAGCTGGCAAAACTGGATCACCCCCAGTAGAAGAATGAGACCAGACTTGTATACTTCACCCTGCATAAAATTCAACTCCGAATGGATAAAACACCTCAATATGAAACCAGAATCTCTAAACCTGTTAGAACAAAACATAGGCAGTACTCTACAAGATATAGATGTAGGAAAGGAGTTTCTAAATTGGACATCTGTTGCTAAGGCATTAAGGTCAATAACTGACAAGTGGAACCTCATTAAATCAAACAGCTTCTTTACAGAAAAAGAAGCAACCAAAGAAATGAACGGGAAACCTACTGAGTGGGAGAAAAATATTCACTAGCTAAACATATGACAGAGGATTAATATCTAGAATATATGAAGAACTAAAAAAACAAACAATAAGATAAAATGCCCAATGAAAAATGGGCTAATAGTTCTCAAAGTCAGAAACAGAAATGGCTAAGAAACACCTTAAAAAGTGTGCAACATCATCACTAATTAAGAAAATGAAAATCCGGGACTGGAGAGATGGCTCAGCAGTTAAGAGCACCAACTGCTCTTGCAGAGGACCCAGGTTCAATTCCCAGCACCCACATGGCAGCTAAGAACCATCTTTAACTGCAGTTCTAGGGAAATCCAACGCCCTCTTCTGACCTCCATGGCACTGCACGACACAGGTGCACCAACCTACATGCAGACAGTACATTCATACTCATAAAAAATAATAATTAAAAAAGACTTCAATTTCAAAAAAAAAGAAAGAAAGAAAAAGAAAACGAAGACTGAAACCTCTTAAAGATTGGACCTTACCCAAGTCAGATTGGAAAACAATGTGGAGAACTCTTAAGATACTGTACATGAATCTAACATATGATCTGGTTATACCACTCCTTGGCATACAACCAGAGGACTCATCCTACTGTAGAGATACTTGTACACCCATTTGTTTAGCTGCTCTTTCCACAATATCTGAGAAATTAAAAAACATAAATGTCCCTCAACTGAAGAACGAACAAAAACATGTTACATTTATACAATGGGGTGCTATTAAGTGTTAAAGAAAGACCAGATCATGCAATTTTCAGATTTCATGATGTGCGACCTATGGAAATGTTTAATAATGGTAATAATAAAAAACACTGGATAAAATCTAATACTATGTATGCTAATTCAAAATAAATGTAAACAGTAAATAACTTAAACCAAAAGATAGTTCTTTGAAAATATAAACAAGGCCTACAACTCATAGCCATACTAACCAAAAGCAAGAGAAAGATGACACACAGTAATAAAGCTAGAGATGAGAGATTCTACCCACTGTGCCTTGATTCCCCTGTATCCTGAGCAGCTCCACTCTCTCTGGTCACTCAGTCTTCCAAAAGTGAGCCTGGTCCTGCTCTTTCCACCTCAGATCACTGCACTGCCCTCTTAGTCCAGACCCACTCACTGTGTCTTAATGCCCTGGACCCAGACCAGCTCAATACTCCAGCTTAGCTTTTAGAACTTCCAAAAGCTCNACATTGCTCTAGGCCTCCTGATCTGATGGGCACAGACCTGCCTTCTACTCTGGTAAGTCAGATTCTGCCCACTGAACCATGATTCCTCTGCAACCTGAGCACCTTCCAATCTCTTCCGTACTGTAGCCCTTTTAGCATGATCCTGCTCTTCTGCTTCACATCTCTGTACTAGCTTCCTAGCCCAAAGTAGCTTAGTCATCCAACTTAGTTTGTTAGACCCTACATAGGCTGTCCTCACCCTCACCTTGCCCTTGGCTTCCTTATCTACTTATTTCCTACTACCCTGACAAGTATAGCATATAACACTTATCAAAGAAGCTTCTTTTTTGCAACGGATGGAGTATATTGAGTGTTCCACAACTTGTCACACAGAGAATATATGTCTGAGAGATGCCCAGCCTTAAGTGACACAATTACAGGGGAACCTCAACATATAAGACTCATGGAACACAGCAGAACAGGGGGTAGAGAGAACACTAATGAATCCCTCAACTCTCACCAGGGAAGCTTCCTCATACAACAACTTTGGTGTACACAGAAGGCCGCAACTGGCCAAGTTTTGGAGAATAAGACACTGGACAGTGTATGTCCCTAGATATAAATCCTATATTAAACCTCACTTACTCATGGCTCAGGGGCCATTGTGAAAGAGGGGGTCAAAACATTGTATGAGCCAGAGTTGCTGCATGAACATAAAGAAACAGAGGTTTTCATGCCTCTGGGAACTTGGTCATATGAATTTGTAAGAATGGGAACAACATACACAAAACCTATGCTGACTCAATCAGACTGAAACCCAGCAAAGAACTGGGGAAATGGACAGTACGCCCCAAGGAACTATTAGAAACTGATTACTGTGGGGTAAGAGAGAGGAGATGCTTAAGAGAGTGACACTAGATAGGCTGACTAGACTCCAGTGGATGAACCTGAAACCAAGGGATATGAGGAGCATCTGGTCACAAATGCTTGATTGGATAGGACTTAACATATATGACAATGCATGAAATGTGTTGGTGTGGGATATGGGGGATGCAAATAGAGGAGGGGTTTAAATGTGATTAAAATGTATTACATGAAATGCAAAAAAACTCCATAAAAATATTAACTGGAAGACAGACACAACAGATACCAATTAAATTCAAAAGGTCATTAGTACATAGCTTAAAAATTTACATTTCACTAAGTTAAAAAATCTAAAATAATCAGTAAACACACAAAGTCCTACCCAAATTAGACAAAAAATGAGATAAACAACTTAAATCCATAAGAGCAACAATACAGTAGTAATAAAAGCTAAAAATCTCCCAATATATCAAAGTTCTGGAACATATGAACTCATTGCTGAATTCTAATAGATCTCTAAATAATAGTAATGTTTTCTCAAATGATCCCACAAAATGTACAAATGTAACCCAAACTCTTTTTACAAAAGCACTGATCCCCAAATCAGATAAAGACATACACAAAAAAGAAAATACAGCCCAATCAACATGAAAAAATATAAAGAAATCTGCAATAAAATATATGCAAAGTGATCTCAAAAAGACATCATATGGATTATCTACCAATACTTTATTCCAGAGATGCAAGGGTAATCCAAGACATGCAAATGAATAAATTCAACACATCACATAAATGGACTCAAGAAAGAGATAACATGATCATCTCAATAAATGCAGAAATTGCATTTGATCATGTTCAACATCTTTTTAGGATAAAAGTATTGAAGAAGCTAGAAAGAGAAGAAATATATATCAACATATTAAAAGGCTATATATGACAAACTTCTAACCAACACTACAGTTAGTGAAGAGAAACTCAGAGCATTTGAAGTAAAATCAGAAACAAATCAAAAGCATCTTGTTTCTCTTTTCTTAATATAGTTCTTGCCACTTAATCTTTGACAGAGATGCCAAAAACATACACTAGAGAAGAAAGCCTCTTCAAAATCAGTGCTGGCAGTGGTAGGCTGGAGAGATGGCTCAGCAGTTAAAAGCACTGGTTATTCAGAAAAATTATATAGGCCATTTGTATACCTTAACCCATTACAAATTATAAATAAAACCAATTAACATTTTATATTCCCAATTAGTTCAGTTGTATTACCATTTCCACCAAAACCTACACCTAAATTTAACTAATCTAAACAATTCACTAAGCCTTAAAATATCCTATACTTGGTGGATAAAGCTTG
>VZQC01008144.1:1304503-1317517 GCA_009823505.1 Rhizomys pruinosus
TAGACTGTTTTCTTCTCACCCACTTGTGCCCCTTTCCCAAAGCCCAGGGAACAAACTGCGGAAGAGGAGGCGTGGTAGACTGTAAGGGTTGTGGAGAGATAGGGGTGAATCATGAGACTACAGGAATATAGTCTGGACTCCTGATTGATCAACATGTCTGTGCATACAAGCTTCTCCAACTGGTCTATGGGAACCTTGGGTTGTTCAAAATTTGGACATAGATACTTGCAAAATGCACCAATTATCTGATTGTATGAGATAATGAATGACATCAATGCTATCTGCAAACAACTGTGTCATTGTATTGTAGAATCCCTTAAAAAAATAAATAAATAAATTTAAAAAAAAAGAAAGAAAAAAAGCACTGGTGCTCTTGCAGGGAATCTAAGTTCTATTCCCAGCATCCATGTAATCCAGCATTAGGGGAATCCATGCCTTCTTCTGACCTCTGCAGGCATTGTATGACTTGGGTGCACTTACTTCAACACATGCAGGCAACACACTCATATACATAAAATAAAATATCAACAATAAATAACTGTAATATTGTAAAATAGTACTGAGAAAATTGTATATTAACATATAGAAGAGTGAAATTAGACACCCCCACCCCTCAACCAATATAAAAATCAATCTCAAGTGAATTAAAGATCTTCATTTAAAACCCCAAACTGGGAAGCTGCTAAAGTTAAAAGTGCTGAAAATGCTTCCAGATATGGGCATATGTAAGGATCTTCTGAAAGGGATTCAAATCCCTCAGGAAACTAAGCCAATATTTGGCCAATGGAATCTCATGAAACTGAGAAGAAAAAGAAACAGTTTAAAGTGAAAAGACAGCCTACGAAATGTGAAAAACATTTGTCATCTACATATATGACAAAATTTATGTAGAAAAAACAGAACTAAAGAAAACTAAAGAATAAATTAAACAACCCAGTTCAATAAATAGACTAGCCAAATGAGCAGACAAGTTTCACAACACAAACTACAAATGGTCTATCAACATATAAAAAGTTAAATCCCAATAATCATCAGATTAAAATTCAATTTAATTTAAAATTAAAATTATATTCAGGACCATCTTCCACCTCACTGTCACTGACCTGCCTCACAGATGTGCTCCAACGAGGACTTTGGTAAGTTAGCTTCCACCCAACAGCAACTCCATTTAGTTCATCTCACCTAGTATCCCTCCAGATGACCCCAAATCCCATCTCTCCTGTAACACTTGACCTGCTAGACAGTCTTACCTTATCTAATAAAACCTGCTTTTCTCTCTACTCAGTTCCTCTCATCCTCCCCACCCTCATCCTGGCAGCCTGGGAGACAGATAGGCACCAAACTTTCCACCTTAGAACTCAATTTCCCTAAACCAAACTTGCTAAACACCCTAGCAAAGATTGCTAAGCACCCCTTCAGGTAGTTCTTCCCCCTCCCAACCTCACTGGTGCTGACCTGCCACACAGAAATGCCCCAGGGGGGACCTTAAGTCAGACCCCACCCACCCCCACCCTGTTCTCCCCCAGCCTAGGATCCCCACAGGCACCAATTCCTCCTCTGGACTAACTCCTTAACCTAGACTAGCCAACTACCCTAGCATAGGTGGCTGAGTCTCCCATCAGGTGACACCAAACCTCATCTCTCCTGGCACACCAGACCTGCTAGACAGTCTTACCCTACCCACTACATGAGAACCTGCTTTTCTCCCTATTCCATTCTTCTCATCCTCCCACCTTCATCCTGGCAGCCTAGGACACAGGCAAGCACCAAACTTTCCACCTTAGACCTCTGACCTATCTCCCTAATGGTGACTTGCTAAACACTCTAGCACACATTGCTAAGCGGTCCCTCAGGTGGTCCTTCTCCTGCCCCCAACCTCACTGGTACTGACCAGCCACACAGACCTGCCCCAGAGAGGACCTACATAAGGACAAAATGGGAAACATCACAATAGACACCAAAAACATCCAGAATATTGTAAAGGAATATTTTCAAATGCTATACTCCATTATATTTGAAAATCTAAAAGAAATGGATGAATTACTAAGAGTCATGGACACAACCAAAGTTAAACCCAGAAGAAGTTAACAGCTTAAACTGACCCATGAAAGATGAGGAAATTGAAACAGTAATGCAAAATCTCCCAAACAAAAAGGCCAGGCCCAGATAGCTTCATGCATAATTCTACCAGAGTCAAAGTTCTATAACCAATACTGCTCAAATTATTCAAAAAGATAGGAACAGAGGGGGAGCTCTCAAACTAGTTCTATGAAGCCATCATCACTCTAATACCAAAACCAGGTAAAGATACAACTAAGAAAGAAAACTATACACCATATCCTTAATGAACATAGATGCAAAGATACTCAACAAAATACTTGCAAACCACATACAGATGAACATCAAAAAGATCATCCACCACTATCAGGTAGGCTTCATTCCAGAGATGCAGGGATGGTTCAATATACATAAGTCAATACTTGTCATAAAACATACAAATGGACTAAAAGGCAAAAATCACATGGTCGTATCAACAGATGCAGGGAGGCCTTTGACAAAATCCAACATGCGTTTGTGTTAAAAGTTCTAAAAGGAATTGGTCAGGAGGAAATATATCTCAATACCATTAAAGCTATATACAATAAGCCCATACCCAACATCATTCTAAATGGAGAAAAACTGGAAGCATTCCCATTAAAATCAGGAACTAGCAGGGTTGCCCTCTATCTCCACTCCTTTTCAGTATAGTGCTTGAAAACCTAGCAAGAACAATATGACAAGAGAAGGAAATTAAAGGAGTACTAATTGGAAAAGAAGCACTCAAATCATCTCTATTTGCAGATGATGTGATATTAAGCATAAGAGATCCAAAAAAATCCACAGGAAACCTATTAGAAATGATCAATATTTTTAGTAAAGTGGCAGGTTACAAACTCAACTTACAAAATTCAGTAGCATTTCTATATACCAACAAATAATCAGAAAAAGCATTCAAGGAAACTCTCCCATTCACAATAACCTCAAAAAATAAATTACTTATTAATAAGCCTAATACAAAACATTACACACAGGCTGGAGAGATGGCCTAGCAGTTAAGAGCGCCGACTGCTCTTGCAGAGGACCCGGGTTCGATCCCCAGCACCCACATGGCGGCTGAGAACCATCTGTAACTCCAGTTCTAGGAGAACTCCAGTTCCAGGGGAATCCGACGCCCTCTTCTGAGCTCCGCGGCATTGCATGACACGGGTGCACAAACCTACATGCAGACTATACATTCATACACATAAATAAATAAAATAAATTAAAAAAGAATTCATTAAAAAATTACACACTACAGATCCCTACAATGAAAATTTCAAAACCTTAAAGAGAGGAAGACACTAGGAGATGGAAAAATCTACTATGCTCATGAATCAGTAGAATCAATATTGTGAAAATGACCATCTTATCAAAAACAATCTATACTTTCAATCCAATGCCAGTCAAAATACCCAAAACATTCTTCATAGAGCTAGAAAAAGTCATCCAAAAATTCATATGGAGTCACAAAACACACCAGATAGCCAAAACAATTTTGAGCAAAAAGAACAATCCAGGGGGCATCACCATATGAGATCTCAGGTTATATTACAGAGCTGTAGTTATAAAAACAGCATGATACTGGCACAAAAATAGACAGGTAGATCAATGGAACAGAACAGAAAATGCAAACTTGAGTATATACAATCTCAGCCTCTTGATATTGACAAACAATACATAATGTGGGGAAAGACAGCATTTTCAACAAATGGTGCTGGCAGAACTGGATCACTATTTTTAGAAGAATGAAATTGGATCCTTATCCTTCTCCCTGCACAAAAGTAAACTCCAAGTGGATTTTATACCTCAATATAAAATCTGAAACTCTGAAACTGCTAGAAGAATATATAAGCAGTACCATTCAAGATGTAGGCACAGGAAAGTACTTTCATAATGGGACATCAGCTGCTCAGGTGTTAAGGGCAACAATCAGTAATTGGGATCTCATTAAGCTACAAAGCTTCTGTACATGAAAAGAAATAGCCAAGGAAGTAAACAGGAAACCCCCTGAGTGAGAGAAAATATTTACCTGTTACAGAACCCACAAATGATTCATATCCAGAATATACAAAGAACACAAAAAACAAAATAGCGAGAAAATAAATGACCCAATAAAAAGATGGGGTATAGATATGAACAGAGAATTCTCAAATGAAGAAATAAAAATGGCTAAGAAATACCTTAATAACTGTTCAACATCCTTATTGATTTGAGAAATTCAGATAAAAACCACCTTAAGATTCCCTCTTCCCCAATCAAGAGAACAAAGGACATTAGATGCTGGCAAGGATGTGAAGAGAGGAACACTTATTCACTGCCCATGGTAATGCAAAGTAGTGCAGCTAGTATGGAAGGCAGTGTGGGGAACTCTCAAAAAAACTAAAAATGAACCTATCATATGACCCAGTTATACTCTCCTTACCGTATACCCAAAGGACTCATCCTACTGTAAAGATACCTGTAAAGATCCATGTTTGTTGCTGCTTTCTTCACGATAGCTATGAAATGGAAACAACCTAAATGTCGCACAACAGAGGAATGGATAATGAAAATATGGTATATCTACACAATGGAGTACTACTCAGCAATAAGAAAAGATGAAATATGCAGATAAATGGACGTAACTAGAGAGTATGATTCTTTTTTTTTTTTTTTTCTTATTATATTTATTTTTTTTTGTATGCTTATGAATGTACCGCCTGAATGCGGGTTGGTGCACCCGTGTCGTGCAATGCCGCGGAGGTCAGAAGAGGGTCTCGGATTCCCCTGGAACTGGAGTTCTCCTGGAATTGGAGTTACAGACGGTTCTTAGCCGCCATGTGGGTGCTGGGGATCGAACCCGGGTCCTCTGCAAGAGCGTCGGTGCTCTTAACCGCTAGGCTATCTCTCCAGCCCCTAGAGAGTATTATTCTAAGTGAAGTTAAAAAAAAGGCAGAAAAATCAAGCAACTTATGTTCTACCTCACTTAAACCCCCTTATGTTAGTATAAATCTTTATGCAGCACTAGGTGCCAATAAGTTGGAAAGGATACATGGAGGTAAAGGAAAAGAAAGAACCCGAAATAGGGGAACAGCTGCTACTACCAAGGAGGTAGGAAGGGTGGCGGTGTTGCTTTGGGAGGGGAGGAAGGAGGGATATATGGGGGACATAGTAGGAGGAATGGAAGGTACGGAGAGGTGGAGGGTGAGTTATAATGGGGGTGCGGGAGCTGGGGAAAGGGGAAGGAGTTGGGACAAGAAAAAGAAAGAATAGAGATTATTGGACCTTGGGAGGCTAGATAACCCAGAGTTTACTGTGATGCCTACAAGACCCCATGAAAAATTCACATACACTGTCTGAACATTAGTGCACAGATGGTGCAAATTGGGGGCAATATGCAGGGAACACAGTGCAAGACAGAGGATACCTCCCTTTGAATGGTTGGCAAGAGTGATCCAAGAGACTCAAAATAAAGCAGGCTATTGCCAAAGTTCTTGATTAGCTCCCAGAACTAGAAAATAAGACCCTACTGCCAGGAAAGGACATGCTTCAGGGACAGAATGTAAGAATAATGGAGCAAGAACTGACCAGGAAGCCTTCTACCTGAAGTTTAGTGATCACAATGCTAGATAATATGCACACTGATAAGGGAGAAAAATAAATCAATGGTACAACCCAGCCCCAAAGTGTAATAACCATAATGATCTGCACAGCAAACTATCTCCATTGGCACAGTAGTGGTACTGTTATCTGGGGGATAATCAACAGCTATCTGTTTGGACTTGGAATGCTCTCAATGGGAATGAACTCATGAAAGCCACTGCAAACTCAACCAAATGCACAGGGCTGGAAAAGACACAGAGCCTAGAGAAAAGCCCGTCAGTTTCATATCTCTAGACAAATGAAATTTCTTATCATATAGCATATAATATACCACTCATCAAAGAAGGTACTCATTGCAACAGTTGGAGGTTATTTCAGAATCTGACAACTGGGCAGACACAAAAAGTACACATGTGAAAGATCCCCACTCCTAAGAGACACATCTACAGTTGAAATTCTACAGGAGAAATGAGGGGTGGAGAGAAAACATGTGCATCCCTCAATTCTTATCAAAAAAGCTTCCTTATACAATAGAGTGTGATCAAACAGAAGGCCAGAAGTAGTCAAGCTTCAAAGAATGGGAGCCTCCAGAGTGAGTATCTCTAGATAGGAGCCCTATATTAAACATAACCCACCCACAGCTCAGGGATCATTACATAAGAGGGGGTGGAAAGACTGTAAGAGCCAGGGCTGGTGCATGGATGTAGAGAAGCAGGGGCCTACAATTTACTGGAAGCTTTCACAAGTGAACTTGTGGCAATGCTGGCATCAGGTATGGGACCCATGCCAACTCAGACAGGGCCTCAGAGTGGAACAAGAGAAATGAGTAGGGGACTGGCCCTGAACTGAGAACTATAAAAGACTGAGTACACCTGGGTCAGAAGAAGGCTTCTGATTAGATATACCCCCAGCTTCCATCATACATTAAACATCTTTATACCCACTTCCCAAACCATAACCTCCCATAGCAACCCCCTACCAGATTTCAAGCATTAAAGCCTATGGAGTCAAGTGAGTGTACCCCGATATCTTGCAATGCAAGTTCATTCACTGATGTCTAGTCAGCCTATCTAGAGTCACTCACTTAAAGAAGATCAGCTATCTCTCACCCAGCAGTAATCATTTTAATGTCCTCACCTTCAATGGACAGGCAATACATATGTGTATTTGTCAATTATACACAAGTTAAAACATATTATAAATTAGAATATAGACAAATATTTTTATTAGAGACCAGTGGGAGTTTGTTCTTTAAATGATGATACTTTGGGGCCCAGTTATAAGTATTGTTATACAAGTGAAATAAATAAAAATAGAGAATTGAGGAGGCACAAATTTAGATGATATAAAAGCTTGTGAGAGCAAATGAAACTTTGGTTAACCTAATCATTTTCTTAAATAATTATTGGTTACTTACTCTCAGTTTCTCAAGTGATCATGAGTTTTATGCTATGGAGAAAATATGAATATTCTAACACTACCTAATACCAGTACACATAATTCTCCTTCATTCTTAGCTACAAGAGAGAGTATAAATCTGGAAGAAGAAATAATAGTTCATTTTATTTTTTAGTATTTTGGTATCACTGGGTTCTTAGAGGACAAAGTAGTGTTATTTTTTAGTATTTTGGTATCACTGGGTTCTTAAAGGACAAAGTAGTGTTATTTATATGTAAGTGTATAATGCGATGTTTTGATATATGCTCACGTTGAGGGGGTAAAATTAAGAAAACTAACATATCCATTAACTCACACAAAATATTTTTGTGGTTCCCTCCTGCGTGATCAGCATGGGCAGAGTTACCCAGACACCAGCGGGTTGCACAGGAGGCTGGCACATGGAAAAGTGAGCCAAAACTGTGCAGGAATCCAACCCCAGCAGCCTGGGTCTCAGTGCCCAACCAAAACGCCACACCCCTCTTGCATGATCAGCGTGGGCAGAGTTACCCAGCTGCCAGCAGGATGCACAGGAGGCCTGAGCATGGAGAGGTGAGCAGGAACCATGCAGGAATCCAGCACGAGCAGCCTGGGTCTAAGTACCCAGGCGAAACACCACATCTCTCCTGCATGATCAGCATGGATGGAGTTACCCAGCCACCACACACACACCCTGAGGTGAGAGTACCCCACTGGGAATACAGGTAGTGAATCCAAGGCTCAGGGAAGTAGATGAAACAGGAATCTACCATATGTCCACTCCTAGCACACTAGGCATCACAGCCAACACTGGCTGGAGGGAAGTGGAGTGAGCACACCACTCAGTGGAGAACCGACCTGGTTATTACCTATCTAATTTCTGGAGAGCCTTAAGAACAGAAATGGAAGTGCTAGCTGTGGCTGGACCTTCCATTATATAACCAAAAATGAAAACCTGAAACCTAGACCAGACAGCCTTCATAAAGAAGGAGAAGATAAAGAAATCATCTGAAGGAAACAAGCAAAGCAAGCCTCCAAAGCAGCGAAGAAACAGTCGAGATCCACATCAGAATAATAATAAAAAACATATGCCAAAAATACAACAAAAAAACAACATGGAAAGAACATAGAATAAATTCACACCAAAATCTACCAGTCCTGTAAAAGATTCCTACAATGAGATTTCCCTGGAAGCAGCCCAAGACACAGATCTTAGAAAAACATTCACCCGAAGAAATCAAGGAATATAAAGAGCAAAACAAAGAACTAAAAGGAGAGAATGACAAACTCAGAAAGGAACTAGAGGGAAAGCATGACAAACTCGGGAAGGAACTAGAGGCAGAGAATGAAAATTTCATTAAGGAACTACGGGGAAAGAATGAAAACCTCAGAAAGGAACTGGAGGGAAAGAACAGCAAACTCAGGAATGAATTAGAGGGAGAGAATGACAAACTCAAAAAGGAACTGGAGGGAGAAAATGAAAAACTCTGGAAGGAAGTGGAAACATTGAAGAGATACCAGGCTGAAATGAAAAAGGAAACAGACCAGCAAAAAAAGGAGCTACAAGAAGAGAATGAAAAGCTCCAAAAGTGTGCTGGATAGCTTTAGTATCAACTTGACACACCTGGGTTGAAGGAACCTCAACTGGGGAATTGGCTCCATTGGACGGGCCTGTGGCCACGTCTGTGGAGTATTGTCTTGATTGTCCAGCAATTGTGGGAGGGCCCAGCCCACAATGGGTGGTGCCACCCTGGGCGCAGGTTGTTGTATACCGTATAAGAGGGTATGCTGGTCATGGGCCAGTGGAGCAAGTCAGTGAACAGCATTCCTCCATGGCCTGTGCTTCAGCTCCTGCCTCCAGGTTCCTGCCCTGAGTTCCTGCCTTGGGCTCCCTGAGTGATGAACTGTGACTCAGGAGATGTAAGCTGAATAAACCCTTTCCTCTCCAAGTTGGTGTCGGTCAGAGTGTTTTGTCACAGCAATGTAAGACAAACTAGAGCAAAAAGGAAATGGAAATAATAATGGAATCACAGGATGAAATGAAAAAAGAAATAAAAAACTCATCCAATAAACAGGAAAGAACGGGAGAAAGCCTCAGCAACAGATTGTAGGGAGCAGAAAATAGAATATCAACACTGGAAGATAAAGTGGAAGAACTAGAATGTTGAAGAATATGAAAAATTAAAAAAAAAACTGCAAAAGAGGAACAATCAGGAAATGTGCAACACTATGAAAAGACCAAACCTCCCCATCATAGGGAGAGTGAAAGGAGAAGAATCTCAAGACAATGGCAATGATCAAATCTTTATTAATCAACCTAACATAACACAATTTTTAAATTTCAGCACTCTGAAAGTAGAGACAGATGGAGTTGTAAGAAATTTTCAGGCCAGCCCAGTCAGACTCCAATAAATGGTTCCTTAATAACTATTGGTTATTCAAAGCCCAGTTAGGAATACTGACTCTAAGGTTTTGGTTTTTGAAATTAACTTGCCATGACTTTTTACTGCTTAAATCAACTTATTGCTTAAATTCAGTAAGGGCTAACTCTAGGGCTAAAGCTAACACTTTTCTCCCAAACTCAGGTCTGTTAATATAATCAAATAACTAACAGATAAATTAATTTATTAAAGGTAAGTAAAAATTACAAATATATAATAATAATTTAGAGTTTACTGGGTATATACTGCCATGTACAGGTTACGATCCATCAACACCTAAGACAGATTCAGTTACGGCATGGTATTAATTTCAAAACACACTTTGTAGAGTTTATACTTTAAAATAATGTATCTAAGGGTTGTGATAAACAAAAGTTAAAATTATATACATAAGCATTATTTCTCTAGGATCATAGATTAAACAAGTAATTTAAAAACGATGCATGTCTAGTCATGATTTCTCTAATTAATGTTTAATTTTTATCCAAATTTTATTTACACATTATATGGTATTAAAATTAAAATACCTATATTTAGTAAAATTGGTACCTATATTAAGTAAAATTGGTCAAATACTGATTACTAACAAACTTAAATTAATTGGAAATATGAGTTATTAATATTTTTTACTCCTAATTCATACTAGATTTCTGGCAACAGCCTTGATGTATCTGAGAGTTCCCTATGTCTTTCTGTGTTGTATACTGTTACCTGTAACATTTCCTTTTCTCTACAAAATAGCTTGGCCCTAAAAGACTGGGTTTTACATCTTTAATCACCAATGGATCTCCAATATTTGGTTCCTGTATGGGTATGTAGTACAACTGTTTTTTAAATCATAAATTAAAAATGTAACAGTATTAGCCATTCTCCTAATACAAAAAGGAAGAGATTAATATGACTCCCTCCAGTATACAGTCAAGTAAAAAAACTCTCTACTCAGCATCTCTCTGGGATAGGAGTCAATTGTTATGACAGTAACTCCTTACCAGACATGCTTAACTTCTTCCTTTGACTAATAGATATGAGATCTCTTGGAGGTATACTTTTATATTCCCCCAAAACATCAATTAAAATGTGCCAAAGCCAGGTGCAATACCAAAAGCCTCAAAAGAGGCTTTAAAACCTGGGGAACAGTTCACAAAAGGTATACTAAAAACAAGAACTATTTAAAATTGGATACAATCCACCCAAACTAAACAAAATACCTTTCTTTACTGAAAAACCTTACTAAAAATTAAAACAATCTTACCTGGCTGGGGCCACCCCAAACAGCCAACTGGTGTCAGTAAAGACAGCTGTCTTTAATCACAGCCAAAAGTCAGGCCCAATAAATCTATCAAGGCTACAAAAATATAAAAGGGCCATTGGTAAACACCCCAAATACCAAATGAGCCTTCTAAACTAATGCCCCTCCATCCATACTTTGGTTCATTATTTTATTTTTCAGATTTGATTTTTTTTTGAGACAGGGTCTCCCTTTAGTCCCAACTGGCCTGGAGCTCACTACGTAGACCAGGCTGGCCTTGAACTCGCAGAGATCCGCTTGCCTCTGCCTCCCAAGTGCTGGGATTAAAGGCATGCGCCACCACATCCGGCCTAAGATGTTCTTAGCTGCCATGTGGGTGCTGGGAATCGAACCTGGATCCTCTGCAAGAGCAGTCGGTGCTCTTAACCACTGAGCCATCTCTCCAGCTCCCAGATTTGATATTAAAGGGCTAAAATATTTTATTCTTAAAAGGACTTTAATTAGCATTCACCTGTCTATCCACTAAAAATGTATTTATGATAGACAGTGTTATTTCTAGATAAAAAATTAATAGAAAGGATAATGGTATTTCTAACCATCTATGATTGTGCCTACAACACAACCTATTATAATAATTAATGTTTGATTAAGTGCTTATGCTTTTACTATTTAGATTTCATCAGTAGAATTACAAAAGTTACCCTTAGGGGCTAGAGAGATGGCTCAGCATTTAAGAGCACTGACTGCTCTTTCAGAGGACCCGGGTTCAATCCTCAGCACCTACATGGCAGCTAAGAACCGCGTGGTGGCACACGCCTTTAATCCCAGCACTCAGGAGACAGAGGTAGGTGGATCTCTGTGGGTTCAAGGCCAGCTTGATCTACAACGCGAGCTCCAGGACACCTGGTACTAAAAGGGAGACCCTGTCTCAAAAATACCAAAAAAAGGGTAAAACTAAAAAGAAAAAAAAAAGAACCATCTTTAACTCCAGTTCCAGGGGAATCTGACACCCTCTTCTGACCTCCATGGCACTGCATGAAACGGATGCACCAACCTACATGCAGACAGTACACTCATACACATAAAAATAATAAATAAATTTTAAAAAGATACCTCTGGATGAGCTGTGAACTTTTTGGAAGGAAAGCTGGGGTGGACCTGAAAGTCCAAGGTGTCACTTCAAGAAAAGAATGGACTATTCTACTTTTCACTCACCACTCTCCCTTCCTTTCCAAACCTAGGGGCTACTCACGAAAGAAGAAATGTGGCAGAAACTAAGGAGATAGTTGTAAAATCAAAACTATCACAAACTGGACTTCATTCCATCAATATAGTTATATGTACAGGCCTTTCCAGCCAAACCTGAGACTTTGGGGCTACAACTAAAATCGTCTATGTTAAGTTGGACACAAATGATACCTGTATGTTTGGGGGGGAGGGAAAATGTTGCTTTCATGTCAATGAGTCTGGGTTAATAGCAAAGCCCCCCTATTATCTGTCTCCTGGTTCCCCAACTCTCTGACCACCTGGATGCCTCCTTTTCTGGGACTGATTTTTCACCATAGGAGTGCTCCAGTTTGGTAAAAACCAAATTAATAGTTTCACTGAGGTTATAGCCCAAGATGTCCTGGTTTGGTATCAGGTCATTCCTGAATGACCCCCCAGGAATGTGATGGCATTGCCCCATTTTAATAAAAACAAAGGAGGAGCTGTGGGGCCCAATATTTCATCTGGCTAGAGTATTAAGGGAGCTGGCTTTTTGCCCAGACAACCTGTAAAGGCAGAAGGCCCAAGCCAGCAGCCCCCAGCCCCCCCAACCCCACTCACCAATTGATAAGACCAGCCCTGCAGCCCTGCTTTGAGGATTCAAAGGGCATCACATTCCTGCATTATCTACAGAGCACATCTTGGTTTTGCGAACCAACTGGAGCCTTTGGCCACTCAGACACAAAACAACTATGGATTTCCCATGCACCCTCTCACCCCCATTCTTGCCCCAGAAACCTGCCAAATATCAGTATGTAAGACCCCCAAAGTCCTGCAAATAAATTACTTTTGGTGTCTCATGGTCAGCTCCCAGGTCTTATGATCTGCCAGGTTTAACTGTCTCCAAGTTCTTTTCTCCCTTGGACACCCAGGGAACACCACTGCTCCACACATCCCAAAGCAGTTGCTATTGATTTTTGCCTTCTATTACAATCTACCTTTTAGACACACACACACACACACACACACACACACACACAC